>CAUYSK010065304.1:0-17789 GCA_963575035.1 Avahi laniger
CTATTAGGCATCTACCCAAAAGAGCACAAAACATTCTACTATAAAGACATCTGCACTCGAATGTTCATGGCAGCACAATTCACTATTGCAAGAATGTGGAAACAACCCAAGTGCCCGTCAATCCATGGGTGGATTACTAAAATTTGGTATGTGTTTACAATGGAATATTACTCAATCATAAGAAATGACGATGATCTAGTACCTCTTATACTTTCCTGGACTAAACTTAGGCCCATCATCCAAATGAGGCACCTCAAGAGCAGAAGAAAGGGATCCATTTGTACTCGCCATCAAATTGGTACTAACTGATCAACACTAGGGTGATCACATGGCAGAAATACTCTCCAGGGATTAGGGGGATGGCGGGGAAAATCTACAACTAAAGGACATGAGGAGTACTAAAGGGAACTGAAGGGCATGCCTTTAACCTGCATATGGGTGAGGCAAAGACATAAAGTGTAACTAGAATGTTTGTACCCTCACAATACCTTGGAATAATAAAAAAAAAAAAGTGGGAAAAGGACATGAACAGAAACTTTTCCAAAGAAGACAGAATAATGGCCAAAAAACATATGAAAAAATACTCAACAACTCTAATCATAAGGGAAATGCAAATTAAAACCACAATGAGATATCACTTATCTCCAGTGAGACTGGCCTTTATCAAAAAGTCCCAAAACAATAAATGTTGGCGTGGATGTGGAGAGATAGGAACATTCATGCACTGTTGGTGGGACTTCAAACTAGTACAACCTCTATGGAAAGCAATATGGAGATACTTTAAATAGATACAAGTAGAAGTACCATTTGATCCAGCAATCCCATTACTGGGCATCTACCCAAAAGAGCAAATGATACTGTATAAGAAAGACGCATGCACCCGAATGTTTATAGCAGCACAATTCACAATTGCAAAGATGTGAAAACAACCCAAGTGTCCATCAATACACGAGTGGATTAATAAAAGGAGGTATATGTATACCATGGAGTACTACTCAGTTTTAAGAAACAATGGTGATATAGCATCTCTTGTATACTCCTGGATAGACCTGGAACGCATTTTACTAAGTGAGGTATCCCAAATATGGAAAGACAAGCACCACATATACTCACCATCAAATTGGTATTAACTGATCAACACATAAGTGCACATATAAGAATAACATCTATTGGATGTTGGGAAGGAGGGGGGAGGGGGGCGGAGGGAGGATGGAGAGGGGACGGGTATATGCATACATAAAGAGTGCAATTCTCACCACCTGAAGAATGGACATATTTGAAACTCGGACTTAGCGGGAGGGGGCAAGGGCAACATACATAACCTAAACATGTGTACCCCAATAATATGCTGAAAAAAAAATCTATGCTATTACTATCACATTGCCCAAACCAGAGAAGTTCAATATCTTTATTTTTTTACTCTTAATATTATATCCTTATACCACATGATCTTAAAGAGGACAAAAACTAACAATATGAAATATTATATGATTCTATATGCTTATTCAAATAAGAGTAATGTGTAGTATAATGAAGTGAATGCCCTTTGAAAACATATTTTTATCATTGCTTTATTATTATGTTTATTTATTGCTAGCCAAATTGATTTGTAATATATAAAAGTATTATTCTTTTATGCTTGTACACATGCCTGCTTGGACATTATATAAACAATATGTGATAACTTTGTCTACTAAGGTATCAATGCCTGGAGTGAATTTTAAGTGCATGATAATCATTTCTCTACCCCAACACCTTTGATAAATTCATAGAAAGATATCTTGCTACAAAGAAATTTTGAGTTCTCAACAAGCTGAGGAGATATTTTTCCCCGAACCAAGAAATTGTTATTGTGTTGAAGTGTAACAAGTCAGCTTTCTAAAGAAAAGGTAGTGGTTATGAATTGAGAGAAATTTCAACATAGCGTCCTAAATATATTATCATAAAACTGAAAAGAAGCATAGCATTTTCACATTTTATTTAGTAACACACTTAAGTCTACCACCATAGACCTGTTGTGGGAACGAAAAAATTAAACAAAATTAATGTGTGAGAAGTTACTTCACAGTATGCAAATTGTTTGGTATTTATTTTAAAACTAGGTTAAAATATAAAGTTTTCAATTTAGAAACTGTCCTGCAAATGAGTATTTCCTAAAATGTATTTTGCACAAAATATAGATATAATACACTGCTATTAATTTTCAGTGGATAAGTTCTAAATTCAGTTGCTATGTACTTGAGAAACACACTTTGAAACAAGCACTTATCCAGCTGCTATATGTAAATAAATTTCTTGAGTACATTGCTTTCTATGCCCAATATGTTGCACAAATCCATGTTTTCCATTTTATACTGATTATCTTAATAGGCAACATATGTCTACAAGTTCAGAGCAATGCTATTTTAATAATAAATAAGTCCCAAGTTACTCAACTGGTTGATTAAATATCTAATAATTGCTAAAATCACCAAGTGACATTTAATTAGAACACCAATTTATATTATAATTTTTCTCCTTATTTCATATTAATAAAATCCTTAAGCATGTATTCAAAGAATAAAATAAAGTATACAATATAGGATATTAATAATAATAATCCAGTTTTAATTCTCCTATCCTTTCTTCATCTACTGATCTGATCACCATGGGTTCTTTAAAGTAAATACTCTCTCGAATTTACAACTCCATTTCGTTAAAGTAATTGGGGTTGTAGTTTTGTCTAAGTTTTGTAGTCCAATTACTAACTCTATTTGATTGTACTTTTAAAGTTACTTTATTAGGAATATGTCACATGTGATGTGGGGTGTGTGTATGTGTTTCTAAACTCCATCCTGTGTTTCTAAACTTTAGAGTGTTTCTAAGCTCCACACTTTTTCTTTAGAAGCTTGAAGTCATAGCCATGATAAAATTGCCAGAAGAGAAGTATAGACTTTAGGGTAAAAGTAGAGGGGTCACAGTTATCAAGCAAACAAGTATTTATTGACTAATTATTGCCTACTTTGCACAGGACAAGGCATGTATTACATATAGGTGGTATACACACACACATACACATACACACACACACATACATATATATATAGGTATATGTACACACACACACACAAACACACCAGTTATATTTCAGCTTGCTTTAATTAATAAACTGACAAATTAGCCAGAGATGGTCACCACCATGGATGCAAGATAACAACAAACAAAGACATGTTTTAGCTGAATCAAGACATCTCAGTAAAGACCAAAAGTGACTCCTTTGCAAAAGATGAAGAAAGTCAGAGGAAACTTGGGGAGACTTACAACTATGGCAAGAAACAGAAGAAAAAGCAAATAATCTTGGATAAAAGGAACTAGACTATGTCTTCATTTTGCATAAAATCATACAATGTGAATACCAAATTTTATGATAGCCCAGGGTCCAATCATAAAGACTAAATTATTATGTGAACTTTTGTAGAAAATTATGTGTAACACCAACAACTGTAGTCATGGAAAGGAGAATCCAAAGGGTGACTCATTCCACTAAAATCACAGATGAGATGAAGTTCATTCAGACTGGAAATTAGGAAACAGGGAATTTCAGCTTCCATATGCAGGAGTTGAATTTACATTTTAAACATGTATTATGTAATTTTAATTAATTTCATATATAGTTAACTTTATAGTAAATATTCCAGTATACCAATTCTCAATTACAGATGATTTTAAGAGCACTGGGTGTTGGAAATGAATACGTTGACAAAGGTAGCATTCCATAAAATGAAAGTTCTGGAGAACTCATGAAAGGATATACAAGCATGGGTAAAATATAAACAAGTTCCACATTTTTCACACTAAGTACACTAAGTACAAAGGGATTCATAAATGAGAACCATATAGTCGTGAAATGCTTAGGCAACTCTTTCTCTACCCTTTGTATAATTTCACATTTAGGACAGCTCGTTAGTTCTTTCATCATCTCTAAGCCCATTTTTCCATTACCCATTTCTACTTTACAATGCCCCAACATCTTATTCTGGTATGTGGCAAGATGAATTCTTAACTGTATTTTGAAGATTTTTCTAGGTACGAAAGAAATGCATTTATATATTTTAATCATGGAAAATGCAAAAAAGGCAACAATATCTATGAAAATATATACAAAGACACACATGCACATATAAGTATACACATGAATGAATGGTACACACTGATTTCATAAAGTGTTAAATTCAATCAATAAAATATCTCAACACCTATTGTGTCTCCTCTCATTTTTCTTGAAATAAATAGATAAATGCACGTGTGAATCACTGGAAAGCTCATGAATAAATCACAATATATATCATAATTACATATATAAAAATGTTGCAGTTTGAATTTAGTGGATAGAATTTTCATTTCCAAAAACAGTAATGACACACTGGGATATAGTCTGGGTGAAAATAAATTTGAGTGCCTACTTATAATCATATAAACAAGTAAATTTCAGATTATTAAATTTTTTAATTCAAAATCATAAGGAAAATAAATTTTAAAGGAAAACTTAGAATATTATGTTATAGTTAAAACCAAACATTCTACACTGCAAGCCATAAATTCAATATTTATGAATGTACTTAAAGTTTATATTATACACATATTATTATTTACCTTTTATTAATGCAAATTATAAAAGGTGAATAGTATATTTTTAATATTAATTGTTAACCTTTTAATATTAATAATTGATTAATTATTATTTTAGTAATTTACTTTTTATTAATATTTGCCTTTTATTAAGCCTATGGTACAGTTATACATAACTACAATATAATACATTTCAAAACTAATAAGACTCAATAAATAACCGACAAATTCCAAAACAATCTCTATAATTACTTGTGTTTTAAAAAGTATTATTTACAAATAATAATCACAATAACACTGAATATCAAAATACATGAGACAAAAAAAAACTAATAGCAACAATAATAAAGACTAAAACACACACACACACACACACACACACACACACACACACACACACAAAGAATGATAGGACAGTGAACAGCAATGGTCTTCCCTTAAACAAACTGTCAAAGTATCCAAAGATGTTTAAATAGAATTTCAATAGTTGCCAAAAACATTGTCTCATAACAAAAGAAAATGATGCTAACTACAGATTAAGGTACATCATCACTGATTTTAGCAACTTCTATGTGACCTTAGAGTCTTCATTTAATTTTTGATTAGCAGAGTCCATTCATATATGACTTTGAATACATACTAATACAAAAGCCAGAGAATAATAAAGATAGAAATATATTTCCTATAATTTTAGAAATAATGTGAGGTCTTTAAGGACAAGAAGCTCATCACATAAAAATATATACTTTCAATAACTAGAACTTTAGACATATAGAATTGAATTAAAACTTGCAAAATGAGAGAATTTCAGCAAACTACGACGATGTCTATGCTTATGTACATATGTGTACATGTGTTTCTGTGTATTTAGCATAAATACATGAAGATACACTTTCATCATGACTGTACAGAAACTTTATTGGTGCTATTTCCAAAGTTGGAATTTCTTAGTGTTACTTCTGAGTGAGTCCTCAAGAAGACACACAATCAACACAACCAAACACAGTTTCTGAAGAACAAGGTGGGGCCCACTGCAGGGTTGAAAAATTGAACAGGATGAAAAATTAGGTCACTTGAACCTCAATTGTAAAGCATTGCACCAAATGTTTCAGACACTAGCTGTGATGGTTAATTTTATGTATCAACTCATGCCCAGATCACTGTTAAAGCATCATTTCTGCATGTGTCCGTGAGGGTGTTTCTGGAACAGATTAGCATTTGAAGATCACTCTCACCAGTGTGGATGGGCATCATCCAATATAGTGAGGGTCTGAATAGAACAAAAAGGTGAAAGAAGGGAAAATATGCCCTTTCTTTCTTGAGCTTGGATAATCCTTCTCCTGGTTCTCATGCCTTCAGATTCATACTGACACCAGTCCCCGCACCTCCTGCACTCCCACGTTCTCAAGCCTTCAGCCTTGGACTGGGACTTTTACCAGGTTCTCAGGCTTTTGGGCTCTGACTCAATTATACCACCATCTTTTTTTGATTCCACACCTTACAGAAGGCAAATCATGGGACTTCTCAGCCTCTGTAATCATGTGAGAGCCAATTCCCATGATAAATCTCCTTGGATATGTAAATGCACACACATAGCCTGCTGGTTCTGTTTTTCTGAAGAACTTTGACTAATTTCTAGCCATTCAGATTAGATAAGGAGGAACCAGTAAGGGACACCAGTTGAGATCTGAAAACATATATGGAAGAACCTTTCTCAGCACTTGGAATTAACCTCATGGAGGAAAAATTCAGGGTATATTCACACCTAATGGGTGCTGTGCACACCATCCAGGGAATGGACATGCTTGAAGCTCTGACTTGGGTGAGGCAAAGGCAATATATGTAACCTAAACATTTGTACCTCTGTAATATGCTGAAATAAAATAAATAAATACAATTCTAAAAAAAAAAACAAAATACGTGAGACAAAATAAAAATTTTGCCCATGGAAAAATTCATCGATTTACATATTTTCAGTATTATTCATTAAAGAATGAAACTAAATAAACAAAATGTTAAAATCAAGAGCTTAGATTATAAACAATACAATATAGTTAAAGGTAATGGAAAAAATAATTAGTAACTCTAAACAAATAAGAGGTAATAATAGAAGGACAAATAGAGATTTTATTATAAATAACTCAAAATATTTCATTGAGAAAAATGAAATACACAGCCAAATATCTAGTTAATTTTATAAAAGGAAAAAGTACAATATCAGGGGTAAAAACAATAAACTATAGATAAGCAAGAGTGTTATTGTTAATATGAAAGAGTGCTATGTAAACATGCAAAACTATGTATTGTTTTCTAAAAAAAATTCACATTACTAATTTAGATTGCAGAAGAATTAGCATCCTTGAACAGACTAGGAATTAGCATACCTACTAGAAAAATATCACTTTATTGATAATTCATTTTAGTATTGATCAAACATAATTGCCCACAGAATATAACTTACCTCACTAGGAAAATCACATGGTTCTGTGGAATTAAATTGTTTCAACTATAATAAAAAGTTGCCCCAATATAACTATTTGAAAATGTTCATTTCAATGTCATGCAAAATTTTGAAAGAGTCATGTTCATATTGTTTATGCACTCTGTTTATGCTTAATTCAGAGACTCCGATTCCTTCCATTGTGCTGTTCCTTCCCCTAGGGTGCTGTCTTCATTAACATGGTTAATGCTGAATCAGAGAAATATCCATGCTCCAGATTATGAGAACTATTCACCACACAAGTAGCAGACCTAAAAGTAACATTACCCTGATAAACAAAAATAACATGAGAAGCCTAAATAATTTCTTTTTATTATATGAGAAATGACAAAATCTGTTTGAAGTATGAGTCTAATTAGAAAGAATTATACATAAATACACAAAACAATTCTTTATAAAATATAGTCTTTTCAAATGATAATTTAAAAATACTGATTTATAATGCAAATATGAAAATTTTATAATATAATTAACTATAAATCTATAGGTACTATTCAAATAAATTAATAAAATATTGTTGAGAGCCATATAAAACTTGAACAGGGAGCCCTTCCAAGTTCCTAGATGAAAATTATGAATATTGTCATGTCAATTCATGACTAAAAATAGTTACTGTAATGTACTTTCTATTAAGTAATATTTAGTTATGTTTGGAAACTTGCAAAAATGATCAAGTGTTCTTGAAAGAATAAATGGAATAATGACAAAGAAAATGTTGAAATAGAAATCTATTTGAGGAAGGTTTTATCAAGACATATGAATATATATCATAAAGGTACAATTAAATAAACTGATCAAGAATATACAGAAAATTTAAAGGAACAGAATAGAGTATCCACAACTAGACCCATGTTAATTATTTAATATATTATATATATTTAATATGTGATATATACCAAATATAAATGCATATCATCATTTTGTGAGGGGTGATTTTCTATGCACCTATTGCTTTGTCTATTTAAGAATGTTATAGTAATGGAATTACATGGAGTGTAGCTTTTTAATGTCTTCTTTCGCTTGACATAATATATTTGTGGTTCATCCATGTTGTTCAGGGCATTCATAGTTCATTTTTTAAAAAATTATTGGATAGTATTCCACTGTATGTCTGTACTCCAGTCTGTTTATCCATTAACCCATTGAAGGGCATTTGTGTTGTTTCCGTTCTCTTGTAATTATGAATAAAGCAGTTGCAAACGTTCTTATCCAGGTTTTTTGTCTGAACCTAAATTTTCATTTCATTTGGGAAAATACATAGCAATGGTATTACCAGGTAACATATTAAGTGTATAAATAACTTTATAGGAAACTATCAAACAGTTTTCTCTAGTAAGTATATAATTTTGCTTTCCTGTCAGCAATGTATAAGAGCTGCGGTTGCTCTACATCTTCATCAACACTGGTATGTCATTTCAAAATATTTTAGAGATTAAAATATGCCTATAGAGGAGTGTCATATATTCCCCCTGAAATTTGTTAATAACTAATGGGATTAATCTTTTGACATTCTCATTTATCATGCATATATTTGTTATTTAAATGCCGATTTATATATTTTGTCCTGTTTTCTGTGGAATTGTTGTTTACATAACATTGAGATTTGAATGTCCTTTATATATTCTGGTTATAAGTCCCTTATCAGATATATAGTCTAGAAATATTTTCTTTCAGTGTGGGACTTTTCTTTACAATATCTCAACAATATATTTTGAAAACCAAAAATTTTTAATTTTGATAATTTCTAATTTATTGATTTTTATTCTGTAATATGCTCTTGGTGAAATATGTATGAATTTTTGATAACCCAATGTCATAAAGATTTTTTCTTATGTTTTCTTCTAGAAATTATATAGTTGTGGGTTTTGTATTTATGTCTCACCATTGTGAGCTAGTTTTTATATATAATGAAGTTTTGTATTGTTAGATACAATTATTTTAGAAATAAATATTCAATTATTTCAGTATCATTTAGTGAAAAGATGACATTTTCCATTGAATCGTTCTTCACATTTGTTTAAAATTAACTGGTCATATGTATGAGTCTATTTCTAGAAGTGTATCAGTTTTTAATAAAGAACATGGCATTAAAAGCATAGGCAGTGTACCGCATTGACATATAAAAGAAAAAAAAGGAAAAAATAAATAAAAAGATAAAAGCATAGGGAGATGTTTGAACAAACATAAGGGAATGAAAAAAGGAAAATCACGTTTGGAGTAGTGCAAGTAGCCTGGTATAGATTTAACAAAAGCATAAATGAAAATATAGAATTTGGATAGTTAGGTTGATAAAAGGTCATGAATATCCTTAAATATGATGCTATCTTCTGTTTTTACTCTTCAGGCAACTTGTAGCAGTGCATTTACACATACGGTGGAGTATTTTCTACAGATAATATTAGTGATCATAGGAAATATGATTAAGAATGTAAAGAGACTTAAAAAAAGAAAATAGTTGGGAGGGCATTGTTGTAGTCAAGATAAAAAATGATGAGGGTCTATATTAAGGCATTACCAATGGCAACGTAAATGGGAAAAGTAGGATAGGTATACATACGAGACATTTTTTTTAGCTAAATTTTCAAAGATTGGCTGAATGTGTATGGAATAAGGCTGAAAGGAAAAAAATCTTTATAAAACAGCTCCAAGATTTTGAGTGCTACTGGTAGTTAGCATGGTAGAATGGAAAGGGATTGGAGTTGGGGACAGTGAAGTTCAAATTCTGAACCAGCCACCTAATATCATAAGCAAGTTACAAAATCTCTCTAAGCCTCAGATTTTACACTGGTAAAATGAGAATAATATTATCTATATCACAAAGTTTTTTGGGGAAAGTTAAATACCATAGGTGCAATAGCAATTGAACATTTAACATTCTGTACATTTCTCTGAAGAATTTCAGTTCCACAGATACACAATAAAATTCATGAATTTGGGAGAGAAATAATATATATTTGGATTTGGACATATTGAAATGTAAATATTAGTGTGGGAATAATTATAGGCAATTGAAAATGTATGTCAGGATCTCATAAGAGGGATCAGGATTTGGAGATGTGGTTTCATATCCAAAGAAATGTGATAGTTGAAATTTCAGGAGAAATTTAAATTGCCTATATTGGTAGTAGAGGCCAAGAAAAGACCTAGCATCAGAATTTTAAGGACCATATTCACTTAAGGGAATAATGAGTAAAGATAAGTCAATGATGAATAGGAATTAGTTAGAGGTCGAATAAGAAGCATAGCAGTGCATTGCCACTGAAGACAACGCAAGGAAGAAGAAATTTTAAAGAAATTGATTATCATCATGATAAAACGTTTCCATTTTAAATTACGTTAAGTACTTAGAATAGGTTTTTGAATTTGTATTTAGAATGTTACAGCTGACTTCTAAGGCAGCAATTTCAAGAACTGTGACAAAAGCAAAATTCAGAAGCCCATGGATGAATATTACACCTGAAAGTGAAATAAACACATATAACTTAATCTTTTGATATAAATGCTGATAGAAGGAAGAATATAGATAAAACTGTACATTTAGGGATTAAGAAAAATGATGGGAGCGGTATTTGTCTGTTTTTGAGGGTGGAACATTTGTATATTTTTTGACAGAAATGAGGAAGAGATGAAGGGAGTTTGGAAATGAAAGAGGAAGCAGGAATAAGTGAAAAATCAAGATCCCAGGAAATCAGAAATTAACCACAAAAACAGCCAGTTATTTTTGTAAGAGAAGAGCCCTTCATCAAAGAAAAAAGGAAGATAAAAATGGTTGAAAGATTTTCAGGAAAGAATATAGGAAATTGCGGAAGCTTTTGGAAAAGTACTTGATACTCCTATCCTCATGCTTAAAACAGATGAAAAGCTAAAAACTCCTTCATGTGAAAAATCACTAACAAATACTGCCAGCACATTTACTGATGCACATGCCCAATCTTATGGCAAAGGAAGCTTACTCACCTTGAAACTAAGGAAGTTTAATTAATTTATACCACCGTTTATTTCTCACCACTCCCTTAACAGAGCCATTGTTAGTTGGCTTGGGCTATGCTATGTAAATACTATCTGTAGAGGATAAGGATCTATTGAAATAACTCACACATCTTTATTGGCTTCACTAATTGAATCATAGAGCAGCATTTATGAGACAATTTGAGGGAATAGTAAACCAACTGCTAATAACCAGTAAGTTTTGGCATAGATGAGGAATCAAAACAAGAAGCTTAATTTCTGGCACAGGGGGTTTGGCAAGAGTTTTACAATGAGCAAAATCAATGTTTTAAATGACAGAGAATACTTTGTAATTATTCTCAGGATGTTTCCTAAAAAGAGGCTTTGTTTTCTCATTCTCTTTTAGCATCTGTAATACAAAAAATTATGGCTTAGAAAAAATTAAAAAGAGAAGCTTTGTCTCCACTGATCAAACATCTGATTTTCAAACTGCATGTACAGAAGGCTTTGTCATAGAACATTTGTGAACTGGAGGATGGTATTGTTTCATGGTTCTTGTATGTACCTAACATTTTTATCAAAACCACCCCCGACTCTCTTCTGACCCTTTAGAAATTTAAGATAGTTTTTTCCTTTCCAAGGGCTCACTAGAAAATGGATATTAGTCTACACCTTCATTATTGTTGTTTCCCCCTCAAGAAAGAAACTTTCTAGTACTATTTTAACTGGAAAGAACTGATTGAGAAATAATGAACATGTTTCTTTATTTACTGAATATTTATTGAGGACAATGTGGAAGTACTTTGAAAAATGACCCTTCTTGGTTTGTTTTTTCAGATTATCTTGAGATGCAAGTTTGTAAAAAGAGATTTTTAAAAAAGAAAATGACTATACAAAGTAAAGAAACCTGCTTTACTTCATTGTTTTTTTTTCTTGTTTATAAAATTCATGAAACTTTGTAACACTCCCCCAATAACCTTTTCTATTATGAATTTTGAGCTATGCTATTAGGTCATTAATTCTTATAAGAAATATGTATTAAGTTGATACTGTACATCATTGTTAATGCTGGGTGGGAAGGGAGAATACAATAGATATGATCCTGATCCTTACAGAGATTATATTTCAGTGGTGAAAGATAAAAAATAAATATGCAAATAAAGCTGAATAATCTCAAAGTTCTCTGAAAAGAATAAAACAGGATAAAGTGATTGATGAGTCTCATGTTCTATGAGAACAACTCACGAGTGAACTGGCTGCATTGCTTACTACTACTGTTGGTTAATTTGATGCAATTACTATGAGAAGGGTTCTATTTTCCAAGGAGCTTCAAAGTGTGAGAAAATTGACACTCCTTAATAAGAGAATAGTAGCCAAAACAGAAATAATTCAATATATCATCTAGTTCTTTAGGTGTTATAAATTGAAGAGGAAGACATGCCAGAAGCCTTGAAAGAAGTATAAATATCAGAGGCAATATCTGGACTATCCTCAACCCTTTCACTTGTGATTTGATTATGTGTGTATGGAGCTATATTATTTATTATGAAATAATCCCATAAACAAGGAAAAGATAACTAATACTTATCATATATCTAAATAGCCTGGCAATTTACTAAGATTTTTTTTTAATCCCGAAACTAACCTGTTAGAGAGGTTACCATTACGGCCATTTTCTCATGCAACATAAAATCATAGATGCTCAGAGATAATAGGTATCTTGTATAAAGTCACATGTCTAATAAGTAACAGAGAGAGAACTAAAATTATAGTATCCTTGAGATCAAAGTCTATGTCTTTCTTCTATTCTATAATATACTACTATCCTCTCCCACTGCAAGGGTTATGATATAAATATACTATTTCTTAGTGGTGAGAGAAGTACCTACCATTTTATTGCCCTGTGACTCTCCTCTTTCTCTTGGTAGTAAAAGAAGTCAAAAGGTGGTAGTATTATAGAAGATGAGGTAAATAGAATTTTTATTCAGAGAAATCAGTATATATTTCTATGGAATAGAAAACACAGGCAAAATGGTGAGAGTTTTCAAAATCCAATGGCTATCTCATTCTGGCATCTTTATTCCTCTCCACTTCCCCTTTCCTGTCAACCATAAGCAGCCACTCTTCAGGGTCTATTTTCACTAATTAGGAAATTTCATGTTGTTGTTGGGTTTTCTTTGCTATAAACACATTCCATACTAGCTCTCATCCTCCACAAGACCAGTGTGCCTATGCTTTTCAAGGTTACAATTGTCTCATGCAGGTAAATACAAATGAAATACCTACATATGACAAAGGCTTTGTATCCAGAGCATGTAAAAACTTTTATATTCCACCCAACAAAAAATGGCAAAAGTCTACAAAAGACTTGTGCACAAATGTTTATAGGAATTGTAACTATAATAATAAAAAGCTTAAAACTATCTAAATGCCCATTAAATGGTGACTGGAAGAAGAAACTCTGGTATAGCCATACAATGGAATACTACTACTAAGCAATAAAAATGAATAAAACACTGATGCATACAACAACATAGATGAATCTCAAAAACATTACATTCAAAGAAGGTTGTTGTAAATCAGTATCTATTGTATTACTCTGTATATATATAAATATTTAGAACTGACAAAAATGATTTGTATTTAAAGAAATCACATTAGTAGTTAGCTGGATTTGGTGTAGTAGAGACACAGTAAGTGCCCAAACTCATTGTAAGCTATGCCTCAAAGTTGAATTTTTAAAATACACGTGAAAAATTGGACATTATAAAAAAATTTGTTGCTGCAAAGGATTATATCATGATAGTAAAAATATAACCTGAAGAATGGTAGAAATATTTGCAAACTATATGTCTAATAAAAAACTTGCATGTATAATATATGAAAAATGGTTATAATTAAATAATAAAAAGACAAATATCCCAAATAAAAGACAAAGTATCTAAATAGACAGTTCTCCAAAAAGATATACAAATGGCCAATATAAAAAAAAAAATTCTATATATAATTATTCATCAGGGAAATGCAAATCAAAACCACCATGAGAAAACACTCCATGTCCACTAAGATAGCCAAAATAAAAAAGACAGACTATCCTTTTTGGTAAGGAAGTGTTGGTAAGGAAGTAAAGATGTTGGAACCCTCATATACTGCTGCTAAGAATGTAAAGTGGTGCCAACTGATATACAAAACAGTTTAGCATTTCCTTATAAGCTAAATATAAAGATACCATATGGCCCAGCAATTTCACTCCTAACAAGTATATAATCAAAAGAATTAAAAGCATATGTTAAAATAGGATTACACACAAGAGTTCATAGCTGCATTATTTTCACACTAAGGAGTAAACACAACCTAAATATCCATTAACTGATGACTACACGAACAAAATGTGGTATATCCATACAAAGGGAAATTTTTCAGCCATAAAATGAATGGAATACTGACATATGCTACAATATCAATGTCTCCAAAACATTATACTAAGTGAAAGAAGCCAGTCACAAAACCCAAATATTTGATGATTCCATTTACATGAAATGTCCAGAATAAGCAAATCTATATAAAGACAGAAAGATTGGTGGTTTCTTGGTTTTAGGCGAATTGGGAAAATGGGAAGTGACTGCTAATGGGTATGGGATTTTGTAGGGGGAAGGTGATGAAAATGTTCTAAAATTCATTGTGCCAATGGTTGCACACCTCTATAGATATGATAAAACACACAGAACAACACACATAAAGGGTAATTGCATCATGAAAATTAAAACTCAATAAATCTGTTTAAAAATACATTGAAGAAAATGCAAAATATTTGAATGGATACTTTATAAGAGATATAATCAAGAACATTAGGCACATGAGAAGGTATACAGTATTATTAATATTCAAGAAATTTTCATTTAAACCACTATATAAATGTAATACTCTTTTACAGACTATTAGAATGGAAAAAAAGACTGAAAATACCAAATAGCAACATGAATATGAAATAAATGGTACCTTCATATATAGATGTGGATAGGTAGTAATGGTATAACCAATTTGGAAAAAAAAATTATCATTTTCTTATAAAGTTAATATTAACCCACTATATGGTCCAAGACTTCAATTTGTAGGTTTTTATTCAAGAGAAATGAAAATGTGTCCATACAACCACTTGTCACTTGAACAAAAATTATAATAACATCTTTAAAAAATAATAGCTATGGCTAGAACCATCAATATGTCTATCAATGGGAGACTAGATAAAAAATGTATGACATATTCAAACACTGTAGCACTACTCATAAAAAAGTAAATAAAAGAAAAATAACTGACATTTATTCAATTTATATGAAGTTTTAGAAAAAGAAAACTAATATATAGAGCTAGAATCACATCAGTGCTTGCCTGTAGTAGACATGTAGGGACTGACTACACATAGATGAAAGAGAATTTTTTGGGTGATAAAAATGTTCTATTACTTGATTAGTGTACTGGTTACACAGGTGTACACATTTTCCAAAACTCATCCAAATGCACGCCTAAAATATATAGCCTTTATTGTATGTAATTGTATCTGTACATATATCTGGAAGTTTCTGACACATAGTAGTTATTTAAGTAGTGTTAATTTTTGACACTAACCGAAGAACAGCTTTAGTGATTTGAATTTATGCAATATGTACAGTTTGACAAGACACATAATTTTTGTTTGAAAGATATTTGGGATCATTTCTAATCTTTTTATGTTGGTCACTTTCTGCTTTATACATACAAAGGAATGTGTGAATTCATTCAGTTTTCAGCGATCTGGGCCTGAGGTACAAAATATGACTTTAAAATGTGATATGGGGGTGGCTACATGTCAAAATTTAAGAGCAGCCTCTGAATAATTGCCTCAAAAATCTGTTTTATAGAGGACAACAATGCAATTTCTTAGATTTAGAGATTTAAAAGCCTCCAAAGAATGAGGATTCATCCTGGGATTCATATAATGACTGTAGTAGGAGCATATTTTCTTTTATTATTTTAAAATGTGAGAGAAGTCCAAAACCTTCACCACATTTGTATTATATTTGTTCAGAAACAAAATTTGATGCACAGCATTTGACAAAAGAGAAAAATATATGAGATCAGACTAACCTGTAATTTCTTGTATGCATTGTCATTGTAGAGATGGAATTCTAAGTTTTGAGTCATTGAATATTCTAGTGAAAATTATTGAACTCTGAAAGCTGAGTAAGGCAGGCAGAAGACTGTCATTCAGAAATACTTATTAGGTGCATGGTGTGTGCAGAAGACAGCACTGGAAAATATTTAATGCTCACAAACATACAAAAACTGCACATTAATTCACACAATTCATATTTGTGGAAGACATCTATGCTACCAGAACTAGACTGGAATTATAAAGGTGAAATAAACAGACATGGTCCCTGAACTCATGGGCTTTAAAGCCACAATTTTATCTTAAATTCAAAGTCATTTAGTGATAAATTTATTGGGCTCTTCTCACTCTCTTGTGTTTGTTTGCATTGCAATTCCATTCAAACTCCATTCCCTTTTTCACCCTCCAACTAGTCAATACACCACTCATTAAAAATAAATAAACATAATGAATAAGGTAACAAAATCATTTGAAGAGCTAAAGTTGATTGGATTGCTTCTCTCTCCTCCTCCCTCCATCCTTGAATTTTTTTTAATTCCTTTGTTAGTGGCAGTTTCCATAAATATCTGGAAATCAACTTCAGCTGCTCTATAAAACCTGGGAAATGTTTCATGCGTTAAGTTTAAGTATTTTACCCATCTTGAATTGATTTTTGTGAAAGGTGAGAGGTGGGGATCCAGTTTCATTCTTCTGCATGTAGCTATCTAGTTTTCCCAGCACTGTTTATTGAAAAGAGATTCTTTTCCCCCGTGTATATATTTGTCAGCTTTGTCAAAGATTAGATTACCATATGTGGATGGTTTCATTTCTGGATTCTCTGTCGCGTTCCAGAGGTCAATGTCTCTGTTCTTGTGCCAGTACCATGTGGTTTTAGTTACTGTAGCCTGATAGCACAAAACTTTAAGAATTCTAAAAGAAGATGTTGGGAAGACCCTTTCAGATATCAGCCTAGGCAAAGAATTCTTGAAGAAGAACCCCAAAGCAATCACTGCAACAACAAAAATAAATAAATGGGATCTGATCAAATTAAAAAGCTTCTGCACTGCAAAGGAAACTATCATTAAAGCAAATAGCACACAGAATGGGAGAAAATATTTGCTCTCTACACATCTGATAAAGGGCTGATAACCAGAATCTATCTAGAACTCCAAAAATCAACAAGAAAAAATCAAACAACCCCATCAACAAATGGGCAAAGGAAATGAACAGAAACTTTTCTAAAGAAGACAGAATAATGGCCAGCAAACATATAGAAAAAATGCTCAACATCTCTAATCATTAGAGAAATGCAAATCAAAACCACAATGAGGTATCACCTAACCCCAGTGAGATTGGCCTCTATCAAAAAATTCTAAAACAACAAATGCTGGCGAGGATGTGGAGAGACAGGAACACTCTTACACTGCTGGTGGGACTGCAAATTAGTGCAATCTCTCTGGAAAAGAATTTGGAGATACCTCAAAGAGCTAAAAATAGAAATACCATTTGATCCAGCAATAGCACTATTAGGCATCTACCCAAAAGAGCAAAAAACATTCTACGATAAAGACATCTGCACCCGAATGTTTATGGCAGCACAATTCA
>CAUYSK010065306.1:0-41245 GCA_963575035.1 Avahi laniger
GTCTCGTCCCTGCTCTTCCGTTCTCTTCCCTTCCCTTCCCTTCCCTTCCCTTCCCTTCCCTTCCCTTCCCTTCCCTTCCTTTCCCCTCCTCTCCCCTCCCCTCTCCTTTCCTTTCCTTTTCTTTCCTATTTCAGAATATTACAGGGTACAAATATTTTGGTTACATGAATTGCCTTTTTACCACTAGAGTCAAAGTTGTGAGTGTGCCCATCACCCAGATAGTGTGCATTGTACCCATTAGGTGTGAATTTACCCATCCCCTCCTACTGCCTGCCACCCGATTGATTTTCAAGGAATGTTATTTCCATATGTACACATAGGTGTTGATTGATTAATTCCCATTTAATGATGAGTACATGTGGTGTTTGTTTTTCCATTCTTACGATACTTCACTTAGAAGAATGGTCTCCACTTCCATCCAGGTTAATACAAGAGGTGTTAGTTCACCATTTTTTATTTATGGCTAAGTAGTACTCCATGGTATACATATATCACATTTTATTAATCCACTCATGTATTGATGGGCACTTGGGTTGTTTCCATATCTTTGCAATTGGAAATTGTGCTGCCATAAACATTCAAGTGCAGGTGTCTTTTTTTATAGAATGTCTTTATTTCCTTTAGGTAAATACCCAGTAGTGGAACTGCTAGATCAAATGGTAGTTTTACTTTTAATTCTTTGAGGTATCTCTGTACTACTGTCCATAGAGGTTGTACTAGTTTGCAGTCCCACCAGCAGTGTATGAGTGTTCCTATCTCTCCACATCCACACCAGCATTTGTTGTTTTGGGACTTTTTTGATAAAAGCCAGTCTCACTGGAGTTACGTGATATCTCACTGTGGTTCTGATTTGCATTTCCCTGATTATTAGAGACGTCGAGCATTTTTTTGTATGTTTGTTGGCCGTTGGTCTATCTTCTTTTAACAAGTTTCTGTTCATGTCTTTTGCCCACTTTTTGATGGGGTTGTTTGATTTTTTTCTTGCCGATATGCTTGAATTCTTTATAGATTCTAGTTTCAGCCCTTTATCAGATATGTAGCATGCAAATATTTTCTCCCATTCTCTAGGCTGTTTATTTGCTCTATTGATTGTGTCCTTGGCTGTGCAGAAGCTTTTTAATTTGATCAGGTCCCATTTATTTATTTTTGTTGTTGCTGTGATTGCCTTTGGGGTCTTCTTCGTAAATCCTTTGCCTAGGCTTATATCTATAAGAGTTTTTCCAACATTTTCTTCTAGAATTATTATAGTTTCATGCCTTAGGTTTAAGTCTGTTATCCATAGAGAGTTGATTTTTGTCAGAGATGAGAGGTGTGGATCCTGTTTCAGTCTTCTACATGTGGCTGTCCAATTTTCCCAGCACCATTTATTGAATAAGGATTCTTTTTACCAATGCATGTTTTTGTCTTCTTTGTCAAAGATTAGATGGCTACATGAGGATGGTTTCATATCTGGGTTCTCTGTTCTGATCCATTGGTCTATGTCTCTGTTTTTGTGGCAGTACCATGCTGTTTTTTGTTACTATAGCCTTG
This sequence comes from Avahi laniger, assembly GCA_963575035.1. NCBI lineage: Eukaryota > Metazoa > Chordata > Mammalia > Primates > Indriidae > Avahi > Avahi laniger. The sequence continues at coordinate 1,531 of CAUYSK010065306.1, forward strand.
TAGTATAGCTTGAAGTCTAGTAAAGTGACGCCTCCCAATTTGTTCCTATTATGTAAGGTTGCATTAGCTGCATCGGGCTCTTCTCTGGTTCCATACAAAGTGTAAAACAATTTTTTCTAGATCTGTGCAAAATGGTGTTGGTATTTTAATAGGAATTGTATTAAATCTGTAAATCACTTTGGGTAGTATAGACATTTTAACAGTGTTGACTCTGCCGATCCATGCGCATGATATGGTTTTCCATCTGTTTACATCCTCTGCAATTTCTTTCCTTAGTGTTTCAATCTGTCCTTTTCTTCCCGGCAACACCATCTCATCGCACTCTGGTGCCTGTAAGCTAGGCATAGAGTCTTGGACTAAAAATGTTTCTTCTTCCCGATATAAGGAGAACCAGAACCAAGCTTCATCACTTGGCTAACTGTTGTTTCTGTGTTTTTCCTTTACCCCACAGTGTATTTTCATATTGCACAAATGACACCTGTCACAGGTACACTTGAGTGCAGGAAGTTTGTGGGTTTAGTAGATTATTAGCTATTCCCATGGGGCCAGTCAGGGGCTGGCTTCTGTTCAGTTCACCTTCCAGACCAATCAGAGACTCTTAAAAAACACTGTATGTTGAGGAAGGAGTGAGGGCTTTGCAGGCCAAGGTCTGCGGCTGTGTGACCTGGGGAGGTTCCTCAACCTCTCTGAGCCTGAACTTCATCTGCTAGATCATGGGGAGAACAGTCATTTGGAACACAAATCAGTGCTGCTTAGTGTGGTCTCTCCCTATGTTCCATCTCCTTCCACTTGCCCCGCTCTTCTCTCTTCTCCCTTTAAGAGAAATGGAACCTTCTGGAGCTAATTCTAATGCCAGCTAAAATTTCCCAACTTCTTTGTGCCACTCACTGTTCTCGATTTATCATTTTCTTCTTTATTCCCAGCTGCAGCCCTCTAAGGTGGGTATACGTGTTTACAGAGGCAGAAGGGAGGCACAGGAGAGTCAAGTTACCTGCCCCAGGGCACACAGTAAGTGGTCCTGGGGTTTGAAGTGAGGGCTAGTTGGTGTCATGACTTGGGTTTTAACTACTATATATTTAATTTCTAGCTTATTTCTTCTCCGTTAATCATGATACATACTGAGAACTCATTAATCACTTGTTGCTTTGCTCTTGCATTCATTCAGATAACAAATGTTGATTGAGCACCTCTTTGGTGCCAGTCCCTGATGTGGGTGTTGGGATGCAGCAGTGTAGTAGCTACAGGCTTAGCTCCTGCTCTACACAGATTGGGAGAGCCCAGGAGCTTGAGACCCTGCTCAGTGTCCTAAGAACCCCATCCTCCTCAGCATCCGGTAGAGTGGGGCCGTCTTCTGCAGGAATGGCTGTCTGGTGGAGGTGAGCTGTAGGAGAAAGGAGGTGAGGCCGCCTGCACCACAGGAATGAAGAATGTATCATCGGTGGTGTGTTTTAGGCTCCCCCATAGTTGTGTCATACCACATTGGGTATCTGGTGGGCACATCCCATCCTCCCTCCTCCTCCTATTCTTCCCCCTCTTTTTTTTAGTGGAGGGTGGGTGGGTAACGGGGTGGGCAGAGGATGAAACAGGGTCAGCAGACTCAGGGAGGGCGAGTGTCTTGCCCATAGTCACACTGTTGGAAGCATGAAGCTAAGGCATGAACCCAGGTCTGTCTGAACCCCAGGTCCACGTTCTTCCTGCCAAGCGTGCTGCCTCGAGGCTGTCTTTTATCACCTTCAAGCTTTCCCTGAACTTCCCACCACAGATTGCTTTCCTTTGCCTCCTTCTCTCTTTCCTCCATCTGTCTCTGACATTTACTGGCCATATCATTGATTCACCACTCACGGAATGCCTTGAATTATTAAGATGTTTGGGCATGCGGGTTGCCCTGTCTACGCAGGCATGTAACGTGCACTCACACACCCATGCACCCTTGGTTAGTCAGGACACCGCTGTGTCGTCTGCCCACAGACAGCCTTCCTGCTAGCTTACCTCCCCTACCTCTTTTCCGTAATTACTGTGCTGAACTGCGGCAGTTGTTTGTATATGTGGCTACCCCCTTGGCAAAGGTTTGTGTCTTCAGAAGTGGGTGTCTGACCTAAGTTAAGCCAACTGGAATCCCTTCCCAGGAATTGGAGGCTGGGGAAGAGAGGAGAGAGAGCACTTTGTGTGTGTGTGTGTGTGTGTGTGTGTGTGTGTGTGCGCGCGTGTGTGTGTGTGTGTGTGTAGCTGGGCCTCTAGCACATGAATCTAGAGGGGTGGGGAGACCCCCAGGGGTGCCACATGGGCTGGAGGTGGATGGAGCCTTCCCTCACACCAGCAAGAGGAGAGGTGGAGGGGCTGTGGGCTCCCCAGCCCTACTCCTGTCCCTTCCTGGGTCACAGCTGCAGCCCTGCCCTGGGCTCCATCAGGACCCCCCGCTTCTCTGTACTCTGGGCTCATGTCAGTTCCAGAAGGCCCTTGCTTGTCTCCAGAAAGATTCTAAGCCCTGATGTCCTTAGTATCTGCCAGTTCAACATGGGTTGTTCTGATTATTCTCGACATATCCGAATAGTAATCACATGCTCTAATTTGGAATTTTGCTGGTGTGAACTTGGACCATACCTGCTTCTAAGCTGCAGTGTGGGGACGAGAAAGCTTATCCACAGGCCTAGCTACGTGGGGCATCCACACCCCCATGGGACTTGTTGGTTTTCTACTGCTTGTTGTTTACAAGGTAGGTTTTTGTGATATGATTTAAACAAAATGAAAGGAAACAAGACCAAATCCCAACTTAGCATCCTTGTAGAAATATCCATCCCAGTTGGAGATAAGATGAGTAAAAATTGAAAAGGTTAATAACTATGTGCTGATTCTTGATGGAAATATGATTGGGAAGAAAGCCAGAGGGCAACAGACTTTTTTTTTATATTTGAGATTTTCTGGATTTGCAAGAATCTCAAACAGTATCACTTGAGAATTCCAAGGGGATGCACTTCAGTGTGTTTAAGAATCACCTGGGTGACCTGTCAAATGCAGAGTTCCAGGCCCTGCTCCCAGCGTGCACTCAGTGCATTCACACACACTTACTTGTCTCCATGAGCTCCCCACATCTCCTCCTCTCATATGCCCACAACACCTGATAAGCACTTGGCACATTTTAATTGCCTGGTAAATGCCTGCAGGTTAAATAATCCCTCTGATGTAATTCTGGGCTTAACTTTTCCATGGAGCAGAACCAGATCCCATACCATCCACTTGGACCCTTCAGTGTGCTGGGCAGTGGGTGGCAGGTGTGTCCCTTCCGTCCCTCCAGATCGATCCCCTGCCCACATGGAACTTACTCTTTAGAGGAATGCTAGAGCCTGCCGTCTACATCTTGCCAGGTGCAAGGCCTGATGGAGGGGAAGCTGAGGGGTGAAGTTTGACTCAACACCTGGGGGGTGGGACTTGGCCTGTAGGGGAGTGGAGAAGGCAGGAAGGAAATATAGGAGGAAGAGCTGTGGCCCTCACTCCTGAAGAGCTGAGGTCACTCATGCAGCTATAAAACCACACCTGCAGTTTCTCACATCTCCCTTCCCCACTGGAATTAGAATATAAGTTGGCTTGAGGTTGGGTTTGAAATCCTGTCTTGGGGATTTTGTTACTTTGAACTTAGCCTCTTAGCCTTGAGGAGGTTCCAGCAGTAGTTCTCATGTGCACCAGGCTGCCATGGTAACTTCAAGGGTGCCAACACTGCTGAGTTGATTGACACCCTGCAATCATAAGGAGGTGGAATTTGAAACATTGGGAGGGAGCAGTCAGAATTTTTAGAGTAAGAATATTAGGTGCTGCCATTTACATGTTGTGGGATTTTTGCCTAGTTACTTGATCTAAGACTCCGTTTTCTTCCTTGAAAGAAATGGGAATACTGTCACATTTCATAGGCTTGTTGTGAGGGTTCAATGAGATAAGGGATATAAGTGTTGACTTCTAGTCCTACTGCCATTCTTGTCATTAACTGGAATCTATCAATTGGCTACCATTCTTCCTGTAAATATTAAATATTTACTTATTAACAAATGTTATAAGCATCTATTATGTAGTAGGTAAGGTTATGTTTATTGATTGATTGGTAACAAAAATTAAGAGGCTCAGAACTTGCTCTCAAGTATCTAACAGTGTAGTGAGAAGATAAAGTATCAATATTACAATGCCATAAGAAGTTGCTGCAACGTTAAGATGCACTGATGGTCATATAAAAGAAGGAGCAGCAGAAGCTATCTGGAGGAGTCAGAGTAGACCTGTGGAGGACAGGATTTTGATCTGAGGCTTAAAGGATGTTCTATTTCAAGTAGAACAGTTAGGAACACATATGGGCTGAGACAAAAGGAACATTTATTGACTGATTTAACATAAAAGACTAGAGGTTTATGGCTTCAGGTCAGGCTTGTTGCAGCAGCTCAAACAATATCATCAAGGACTTAGATTTTCTTAGTATTTTTACTCTGGCTTGTGTGGTGTCGGCTGTATCCTTAGGTTCCACATTGTACCTTCAGCAACTTCAGGTTCTCTCTATACTTTACTGGTCGAGGCAGCCACAAAGAATTGTCCACTTTTGAAGGGAGAAAGGTAGTCCCCACCACTCAATAGAGGGTGGGTCAAGATCCAGTTATAAGATGAGCATGTAGGATGGGAGCTATGGGGGTGTGTAATGGGCCACAGATGGAGACGAATGTGCCCTGGGATAGTGAGGGATGTCTCTGCTGGGGTTGGAGCTTGAGCTGGTGCCTGAAGGGTGGGCGGGTGGTTGGATGCTGGCAGGCAGAGAGGGGCAGGATGAAGAGAACACATGCACATTCTTGAGGACACAGGGAAGGGTTTATGTTCCTTTTTGGGTCTCTTAGATCAGCATTCTTACTGCCCAGAGCAACAAAACATTGAGTCTGTTGCCCCACCTATCTGTGGAACATCAAGGCATTCAGCAGTTTCAGAGCATGTGACTTCAGTCTAGGTGTGCTCCTACACATTCAGTCTCAGGTTTAAAGTCCCCTCTGACCGCCCAGGTTGATCAGGCTTGTTAAAATGCAAAGCCGTTTCCCTTGACTCTTTCCTTTCTTTTCTGTTCTATTCTGGGGTAGGAGGAGCCTCTGTACTGTGCTTTTGGAAGAGTCGCCAATGTCTTTGAGTTAGCACAGTAAGTGGCCTTGTTAATGCAGAAATCACGTTAAGTCAAATATGTGCTTACTTACCTGTCTGCCACCCATTAGACTGAAAGACTCTGGAGAGAAGAAACCATGTCTAACATATTCCAGCTTCTGAAGCGGAGCCAGGTGCAAAGTAGATGTTCGATACGAGGCTATTGGAATGGAATAACCTGAATGAACCCCAAAGGTTGGATGAAAGCAATGTTGCACACCTGGGTGTTTTCATGCCGTCCCAGTCTAGCACAAGGCCTGAATTTGTTTCTGCCTTTTATTTTTTTATTCCTTCTTTTTGTCCCAGAGTCTGACCAGTTCCTCTGTGCTGCTTATTCCTCTAGATCAGGAATCTGATCTGTCTCCGGTTTCTGTTTCTGTATCTGACAGTCAGATCTCAGAACCAAGGCTCTGGTTCCCAAGCACATCTTGTCTGTTGCATATCATGGAGGGAGACAGTTTAGACCAGAGCCAACACAGAAGGACTGCTGTGTCCCTTTCTCCTTTTCCTTGGCAGGTTTCCCTGGCTTGGACTCTTTCGCTGCATCTAAGATATGTGAGGAACTTACTTTTGCAGTGATATTTTGCCAAAGATAAATTTCTCAGGACTGTGGCCATGGATTCTTAGCAAAAGGAAGGACAAGGAGATATGATCAAATGTGTACTGGTGAATCAATACAAATAAATTATATGCTCTTTGTTATTATGTCCCAGGCTACACAAGAAAGGGCTCTTAAATCATCCACCATCAGCCGCTGGAGGTTCTGCTGCTTTCCAAGGAGTTATATGGAGACAAAGCCCAGGCTTCTGTTATTGTAGGCAATCCAGATAACTTTCTGGTGGGAATATTGGTGAGGCTGCTGGAGGAGTGCTGGCCTCTGCAAAACACCGGAGGAGAGCAATTCTTCTCAGAGCCTGGCATGGTCCTGATTATACTCTAAATTTTTCTACCTCTAATGTCAAGGATTTACGAGCACTTTCCTGCTTGAATGGATGGTTCTTCTACTGTGATACATGGTGCACATCTCTGGGGGTTTTGACCAAGTGCTTGTCTAAGAGCTCAGGCTGATTAAAATCTACACCTTCTGCCCACCTCCCACCATGCGAATGATGTGGTCCTTCATCTCTCATGTCTTGGGATGTGGCTGCCACGGCCCAGTTCTCTGCTGTTCTGGGTTAAGACCTAGAGCAAAGCCAACTCAGGAAGAGTCTGGGCAAGGTGAGATCCAGGTAGGCAGTTTGTGAAAGGAGCTAAAGAGGTGACCAGACATGAGGGTGAGGCCAGGGAATGGTCTTCCAGGGACAGAAATTGTCAGAAGTCCAGGTGGTTGGACAGGCAGTAACAAACATGCCTGTCTGTCCATTAGGCAGATGGGAAGAACAGGTGTGTTGGAGGAACCTGGCCTAAGTCAGGTTTTCAAGACAGGGAGGATGCACAGGTTTGGGGAAATAAGATGGAAACCCACACAGCTGGCCTGGAACACGGAATGAGGATTAGGCCGAGAAACACTTGGATGGGCCTCCTGTAAGTGCTGAAGCTGGATTTCAGGCCTGGGCTTGTGATTACAGTGACTACACTAACTTCTTGGAAATCTCAGAGGCATCTCCTCTCTTTTCTGTTATGCCCCATTTGCAGTTTTTAGCAACGACTATTTCATAAGTCCTTTTTTTTTTTTTAATTTCCCCTTCCCTTCTTTCTTTTCCCATTGCCATTGCCTCAGTTCAACTTCTTACCTCTTATGTTTGGACCATTGCAGTATCCTCTCCACGCTCTCTAGTTTTCATCTTAACGGGTCTACCCTTCACACCCCTGACTGTTTTGTTTCCAAAGCACAGGTCCCAACAGATCATCCACTTGCTCCGGCACGTTAGCCATCTCCATGCTACTTACTGAGTCGCGCTGAAACTCTTTATCTTGGTGTGGTAGGCAGAATGGTGGCTTCCCAAAGATATCCACGTCCTGATCCCTGGGACCTGTGAGTAGTTAGGTCGCATAGCAAAGGGAAATTAAGATAATAGATGGAAATAAGGTAGTAATCTGTTGATTTTAAGATAGAGTGATTGTCCTGGATTATCTGGCTGGACCCAATGTGATCACAAGGATTCTTAAGTGGGGAAGACGGAGGCAGAAGAGTCCACATTGGAGTGATGCGATGTGCAAAAGACTTGACCAGCCATTGCTGGCTCTGAAGACGGCAGGGGGCCCTGAGGCAAGGCTTGGGGCAGCCTCTGGAATCTGCGAAATGGAAGACAACAGAGTGACCCACAGGGCCTCTAGAAGGAGTGTGGGAACACAGCCCTGTGGACACCTTGATTTTAATCAGTAAAACCCATTTGGATCTCTGACTTCCAGAATTGTGAAATGATACGTGCGTGTGTGTGTGTTAATCTGTGGTGATCTGTTGCAGCAGCAATAGAAAATTTACACACCTGGTATTTATTAATAGAACCATCGTGATCTGGCCACAGTCTGTGTCTCCCTCCCCTTCTCTACGCCCCGAGGCTCTGGCCCCAGCTGACGCCCTCATCCTGGAGCGGGACAGGTGTGTCCAGCTTCTTGCTGCTGCTTGTGCTGCTTTCTTAGCCTGAATAGTCCTTTTCCTTCCTCACCTCCCACAATGAGCCAGCTCAAACATTACCTCTTGTAAAATTCTTCATGTGGGGCAGTCCTCTCCGCATCCCTAATTAGGAAATCCCTCACTTCTGTCAGATGTCAACCTTGCAGGCTTACTGCCAGACTCACGTGAGACAGTGGGTGGCATTTCTCCAACCTAGTGTAAGTCAGACAAGTTCTGACTTCCACTGTAGGCAGTTATGTGAATATGCATCTTCCCTCTTGCACTGAAAGTGCCTTATAGGGGTCAGGAAGTCTGAGTCTCATCCTAACATTCACCATAGTACTTAGCTTAGTGGGTTGCCTGTAAGAGAGAGTCTGTGGTGATTCGTAGGCTTGGATAGGAGATAAGTGGTGGTAAATGCCAGATCGTGGGTTGGGAGACAGGCCGTTAATGCCATTGTTGTGTTCAGGGATCCATGAGGTGCCGGGCAGTGTCCCAGGTGCCGGAGATACAACAGAAAATGAAACAGATATGGTGCTGCCCGGAGGCATCTACAGTCTGGCCAAGTCCCTGCCCTTGGTCTCATCTAAAGCACCTCAGGCTAGTGGCTACTTCTAATCTGGGGACTTGCTGATCCCCAGGAAACCCACAGGGGCCAGCGGCTAAAATTGTTTGGCTGAGAACTCTTTCTGCTCCTGAGACCCAAGGGAGAAGCGCTCCCCGGTGACTGGAGCGCAGAGGACAGGCAAGCGTGTGTGCCCGCAGGCAGACAGGACCTGCAGAGGCAGCCCCCGAGAGGAAAGAGACAAGTGGGTGGGATCACACAGCAGGCACAATGGACTTGAATGGACCTATGATCTCCCCATTGCGGAGGCTGTCAATAGCTGTCCACACAAAGCAAGCACCCGCATGTGGGGAGTTCCAGGCTTTTATCTCTACGTCAGTGAGAGGCCTGGCGGAGTTGCTTTTTATTCTGTGAGCTTCAAGTTGTCATCACTGAAGAAGTGGCATGCCCTTTCTTAGGGACATGGCATTTTCTCATTCAGATGGCAGACAACCTGGTTTGCCCAATGACAGGGGAAGGCGGGGACCTAATGTATGCTGAGGACTTACTGTGTGTCTGGCAGTAAAATACTTTTTGTCTAATTCTCAAAACAACCCAAGGAAGGGCGTGACCCTGGCTCATTTGAAGATGGGGATCCTGGTGCCGTAGGGTTAGCTCATTGTCTAAGGACACACAAAGTGAGGGCAGGGCCTGGATTCCACACCAAGACTATCTAGTTTAAAGCTTTCACTCTTTTCCCACAGAAACATGTTGCTTATATTTTCCTTTATGTTGATCATGATCTAGAAGCTTCATGTTGGTGGAGCCACGGTTCTGTCTCTTATCGCTTCACATCTACCTCTATCCTTGGCCTCGTCCTCAAGGTGTTGGTGGTGCTGGAGGTGTGGGCTGGCTGGAGTGATGGACAGGCAGACAGGTCTGAGCTCAGACTCCTAGTTAGCGGTACACCTTTGGAGCTAATTAACCTTTGTGCTGGTGAGCTGTCATTGCAGAAGACGGAAATGGGCAGGGAATTCTAGGTTCTTTGGCCCCACCCCTGTTGCTGGGCTTCATGCTGCCTAAATCATTTCCAAGAGATCGCTGTCTCTTTCATTTTTAAAGTCCCCTAGGGAATGAGAGTGAATGGATTTTTAATTCATTTTTAATGGCTCGTTACACAACAGCAGAACAACCCCCTACTATTCAATAGCCATTTTTTACAAGCTCCTTGTTTCAAAAACACTGCATTTTCATTTGCTTGATTTGCCACTTGACTTTTCAGTTATCAAATTCTGCAAAGGACTTTTCTTAACTATGACCCACCTTTAAATAAGATGACTAATGCTGATTAACTCATGCTGTATATCTTATCCCTTCCTTGGATCATGTAGCAATAGACAAACCTGTGTTTGGCTACTGGCTCCTGCCTCTTCTTACCTGCATGACCTGGACAGTTTTCTCACCTGGGCAATGTGGGTAACACTGTCTACCATGGTTATGCCCATTATCTGTTAGTGTGCCCACCTATGCCCTTTCTGTATTTGTTCTGCTTATGTCTCAACCACTGTAGTCTAATTAAGTTGTGCTTTTGTCTAGAGATCCAGTATTTTCCTTAATCAACATAGTGTCAGGTACAGGTGTGTACAGGCATAACTCAGAGATAGTGTGAGTTTGGTTCCAGACCACTGCAATAAAGCGATTATCACAGTAAAGTGAGTCACGCAAATTTTTTGGTTTCCCAGTACATATAAAAGTTTTGTTTATACCACACTGTAGCCTATTAAGTGTGTGACAGCATCATGTCTAAGAAAACAACGTATATGCCTCAGTTAAAATACTTTATTGCTAAAAAATGCTAATGATTGAGCCTTCAGTGAGTCGCAGTCTTTTTGCTGGTGTAGAGTCTTGCTTCGATGTTAAAGGCTTGTGAATAACATCTATTGGATGTTGGGCAGGGGGGAGGAGGGAGGAGGAAGGAGGGGACGGGTATATGCATACACAAAGAGTGCAATGCGCACCACCCGAAGGATGGACATATTTGAAATTCGGACTTGCGGGAGGAGGCAAGGGCAACATACGTAACCTAAACGTCTGTACTCCCATAATATGCTGAAATAAAAAAAAAAAAGGCTTGTGATTGATAAGGGCGGTGGTTGCTGATGGTTGGGGTGGCTGTGGCATTTTTAAAAAATAATACAGCAATGAAGTTTGCCATGTTGATTGACTCTTCCTTTCAGGGAAGGTTTCTCTGTTGCATGCAATGCTATTTTATAGCATTTTACTCACAGTAGAACTTCTTTGAAAATTGGAATCATTCCTCTCAAATCCTGTCACTGCCTTATCAAGTAAGTTTAAGAAATATTTTAAATACTTTGTTGTTACTTCAACAATGTTCACAGCTTCTCCACTGGGAGTAGGTTCCATCTCAACAAACCACTTTCTTTGCTCACCTTTATGAAGCAACACCTCATCTGTTCAAGTTTGATCATGAGATTGTAGCAACTCAGCCACATCTTCAGGCTCTACTTCTAATTGTACTTCTTGCACTATTTCCACTATATCTGCAGTTACTTCTCCACTGAAGTCTTGAACCTCTCAAAGTCATCCACGAGAGTTGGAATCAACTTCTTCCAGAGTCCTATTAATGTTGGTATTTTGACTTCCTCCCATGAATCATGAATGTTCTTAATGCCATCTAGAATGGTGGATCATTTCCAGAGGTTTTCAATTTACTCTACCCAGATCTGTCAGAGGAATTACTGTCTATGGCAACCATAGCCTTATGAAATATATTTCTTAAATAATAAGACTTGAAAGTTGAAATTACTCCTTGATCTTTGGGCTGAAGAATGGATGTTGTGTTAGCAGGCATGAAAACAGCATTAATCTCCTTGCACATCTCCATCAGAGCTCTTGGTTGACTAGGTGCATTGTCAGCAGTAACATTTTGAAAGGGATCTTTTTTTTTTCTGAGCAGTATGTCTTAACAGTGGGCTTAAAATATTCAGTAAACTACGCTGTAAAGAGATGTGCCATCATGAAGACTTTGTTGTTCCATTTATAGAACACAGGAAGAGTAAATTTAGCATAATTCTTAAGGGCCCTTGGACTTTTGGAATGATCAATGAGCATTGGCTTTAACTTAGAGTTGCTGGCTGGATTAACCCCAAACAACAGATTTAGCCTGTCCTTTGAAGTTTTGAAGCCAGACATTGAGTTCTTCTCTCTATGAAAGCCCTAGATGGCATCTTTTACCAATAGAAAGCTGTTTTGCCTACATTGAAAATATGTTGTTTAGTGTAGCCACCTTCATCAACGACCTTACGTAGGTCTTCTGAGTAACTTGCTGTAGCTTCTACGTCAACACTCACTGCTTCACCTTGCACTTTTATGTTATGGAGATGGGTTTTTCCTTAAATCTCATGAACCAGCCTCTGCTAGCTTTTAACTTTTCCTCTGTAGTTTCGTCACTTCTCTCTGCCTTCATAGAATTGAGGAGAGTTAGGGCCTTGCTCTGGATTAGGCTTTGGCATAATGGAATGTTGTAACTGATTTAATCTTCTATCCAGACCACTAAAACTGTATCCATATCAGCAATAAGGTTGTTTCATTTTCTTTTCATTTGTGTGTTCATGGAGTAGCATTTTTAACTTCCTTCAAGAATTTTTCCTTTGCAGTCACAACTTGGCTAACTGTTCGGCACAAGAGACCTAGCTTTTGGCTTACCCAGCTTTCAACACAAAGCTTACGAAGCTTAATCATTTCTAGCTTTTGATTTCAATTGAGAGATGTGCGACTCTTTCTTTCACTTGAACACTTAGACGTCATTGTAGTGTTATTACTTAACCTAATTTCAATAGTGTTGTGTCTCAGGGATTAGGGAGCCCTAAGGAGAGGGAGAGAGATGGGGGAACAGAACTGCTGGTCGGTGGGTGGAACAGACAGAACATACACATTTATCACTGTTTCATATCGGCACAGTTTGTGGTACACCTCCCTCCCCAAATTACAACAGGAACATCAAAGATCACTCATCCCAGATCACTATAATAGACACAACTATAATGAAGATGTTTGAAATATTGTGAGAATTTCCAAAATGGGTCAGAGAGACACGAAGTGAGCCCATGCTGTTGAAAAGATGGTGGCCATAGACTTGCTCAATGCAAGGTGACCATGAACCTTCAATATGTAAAAAGCACAGTATCTGCAAAGTGCAGTGAAATAAAGCACAGTGAAATATGGTATGCCTATGCCTCTGTCCTGTCTAGAATTCCTTAGAGAATAACAACTCTTTAAAACTTAATGTGATCATATTTCAGAGGATTGCTTTCTGAATCCTCCCTCCCTGCCCCTGTATCCCTTTTCTCTGACCTTCCTGTGAATATTCTTGAAGTTCTTCACAAGCTACTTCTCTCCCTTCTAGAGAGGCTTGGCAGGCTAGTTTATCTAAGGAAAAGACATCCTTGAAAAACAGTGCTCTCAGAAAAAGGAGGGCTGAGAATTTTAGTTTTTTCCACATCTCTTATGATCTCAATTAAGCCTCTCATCCTCTGTGAGGATGTCTTGACCACCCCTGCTCAGACTCACCTTCTTCTCCTTTGAACACCTCTGGCAACACTTTCAATTCAACAAATGTGCTATATCTCTGTTGATTAGTAGGTGCCATGCCAAGGAAACATTTGATAATACTCTTGTAGTACAACAGTGAGAAAAACAGGGTCCCTGTCCTGGAGGAACCTATAGCCTAGTGGTGGCGATACATGTGCAAACAGAAAATTGCCATATGGCGAATAGCAAAATTGGAACTATGTCTAACAAAGGTAGGGGAACATAGATTAAGGGGAAATCAATTCTGTCTTGGAGGACAGGTAAGATATCAGAGTGCTGATGATGTTTGAGCTGGACCTGGAATGGTGAGAAGAAGAACATCAGGTAGGGAACAGGGGACAGGCTTTCAGAAGAGAGGAAAGGGTATGTGCATATGAAGGAGAATGGAATGGGAGAAATAAGGGATATTCCAGTGTGGCCAGAATTTATTTGTCATTTTGGGAATGTGGCTCTAAAAGAGGTGTAAAATATCATTTGGGGCCAAGCTGAGAAAGACCTCCTGTGGCTACTGTGAGCATCCAAAAATTTCCTACCCTTCTGTTCATATTTAACATTGTGATTTTGCATAAGATGATGCAACAGCTTCTTATACAATGAGGATTCTTTTATCGTCTTTTGAGGAAGAGATATACAAAGTCTCATTTAACTGCTATGATATTAATTGCTTTTGTAGTCCTGATACAAACCTGCGTGGATATTCTGTAACCTCGACTAATTGCAAAGTTAACCAACACCAACATTCTTTACCTAAAATAAGCAGAACATGGAGAGTAGGAGAAATAATAACTTACCTGTCTCTATCATCTCTACTTGCACATACATAGACTCTTAAAACAGGCAAGGAAAAATGTGCACGGTTGCTATTATTTTCATTTCTGTTACTTGTCATGAACCATGGTTGACAGGTCAAGTTGACTCCCTTTGTCAGCCACCCATTTCCCGTTTCCTTTGCCCTTAGCAAATGCCTCACCTGTTCAGTAGTTTCACCTGGTAGCGTCATAGAGTGATTCCAACTTTCATTCTGAAGGATTAGAGTCCTTAATAGTTCTGCTTTTATTCCTGGAGACTTTCATTAACATTTTACTTCAGGACTTGAAAATAATAAGAGGACTTGAAATTAATAAGAGGCATAATAACAATTAAGAGGTTTCAAACATTATTCTCCGTGTCTTCATTGGATAACAGCATCTCTATTTCCCCTTAATAATAGGGACAAATCTCCCCAGGTGGTAAGTAGCCCCTTCATTACCTGTTGGTTCAGTGATAGCCTGAATAGCTCCAAAAAGTTATTAGTTTCAGCTTCCAGAGCAATGGAACGTGTGTTTTGTCTCCTGGTGACAGTTCTCTCTTTGGGAACCAGGACTTTTCTATCAACAGAGTCCAAAGTTGTGTGGACATGAAGAAAATATTCTCTGGTGGCTTACTGGATATAATAATGAGAGAACCTCTCCCACTGTGATCTTTGATTTTCAGACCTTTGTGTTTTGGTCGTTTATTTGTTGAATTCACACCCTAGAGAATAGCACCGCAACCTCATAAGGGTGTTGGCTTCCAGCTAGTGCTGTCACTGAGTCTTCAGAAGTCTGTTCAACCATTGGATCAGTCCAGCTGCTTCTGGGTGATCATGTTTGTGCTAAGACAGGTGACTTCCACGGACTTGCCCGTTACTGCACCTCATTTGCTGTGAAATGAGTTCCTTTGTTAGAAGTAATGTTCTATGGGATACCGTGACAGTGAATAAGGCATTCTGAAATTGAAAGATTTTGATTCTGGCATAATCACTGCAGGCAGAGAAAGCGATTCCAATGAGAAGAAATTGCTCTCCCTATGAGATGGGAAGGGTGCAATGTAATCAACTTGCCACCAGGTGCGATGGTGAGACTTGGCATTGGTTTCTGATATTGGCAGGTTGGGAACCGAGTGGTGGTGATATCCACAGACTTGGTGTGGCGGGGCGGGGGGGGAGGGTCCGTGTTGAGCCTGGGGAAAGCTTCCACCTCTGCCGCGACAGCCACTTTACTCTGGAGCTCCCAGGGTAACTGCAGGGGTGTCTGGGAAAGAGCCTTAGTGATCTCGATAGAAGACGCCATCTTGTCCCTCTGGTTGTTGAGCGTATTCTCTGTAGTGAACGCCGTGCGTTGAGCATTCATATAGGGCACAAATATCCACTGTGCCAATTTTGAGAGGTCCAAACAGACTGGTTTTCCTGCCCCATTTTCCTGATCTCTAAATGCTAACATGCCGGAGCTTTTAATCCTCGTATTTTTCCTCTGCCCGCGTTCCCCATCTCTTGGCAATTGAATCTAGTCTCATGTCTTACAATTCCACCTAATCATTGACAACTCTCAAATTGATATTTACAGGCTAGATTCTCTTCCATGAACTCCAGACTCCTTTATCTAGCTTGCTATTTGACTTCTCCATTTGAACGTCTCATAGGCATTTCAACCTTAATGTCCAAATCTGAACTTTTAATTTTTCCTCCAAACCTTCCTCTACAATCTTCATCTCATAAAATGACAACTCTATGCTTCCAGTCACTTAGGCCCAAATGCTGAGGATCATCCTTGACTATTCTCTTTTGTCCACAATGCATATCCAATTTGTGAGCAAATCTTCTTGGCTTTATTTTCAAAATATATTTAAATCCTGCCACTTTTCATCTTCCTTGACCCCTCACCCACCTGCTGTTGTTCTGGTCCAATCCTCACAATGTTTCACCTGGTTGATTACAGTCCATTCCACAGTGTGTTGTCCTGCATGATTACAGTCTAATCCACATCATGTTTCAGCTCGTTGATTACAGTCCAGCCCACACCATGTTCCCCTGGAAGATTACAGTCCAATCCACACCGTGTTCCCTGGTTGATTACATTCCATTCCACACCATCTTCCCCTGGATGATTACAGTCCAGCCCACACCATGTTCCCCTGGAAGATTACAGTCCAGTCCACACCGTGTTCCCCTGGTTGATTACATTCCATTTCACACCGTCTTCCCCTGGATGATTAAGGTCTAATCCACATTGTGTTTCCCTGGTTGATTACAGTCCAGTCCACACCACAATACTCTGGTTGATTACAGTACAGTCCACACTATGTTTCCCTAGTTGATTATAGTCTTATCCACACCATGGTCCCCTGGTTGATTACTGTCCAGTCCACACCATGTTCACCTGATGGATTACATCCCAGTCCACATAATATTTCCCTGGTTGATTACAATCCAGTCCACACCATATCCCCCTGGTTGATTACAGTACAGTCCACACTATGTTTCCCTAGTTGATTACAGTTCAATCCACACCATGTTGCCCTGGTTAATTATAGTCCTGTCCACACCATGATCCCTTGGATGATTACTGTCCAATCCAAACCATGTTCCCCTGATTGATTACTGTCCAGTCCCCACCATGTTCCCCTGGATGATTACTGTCCAGTCCACATCATGTTCACTTGGGTGGTTACAGTCCAGTCCATACCATGTTCCCCTAGATGATTACTGTCCAGTTCCCACCATTTTGCCTTGGATGATTACAGTCTAATACACAACGTGTTCTGCTAATTCATTACATTCCAGTCCACACCATGTTTACCTGGTTGGTTACAGTCCAGCCTTCACCATGTTGTCCTGGATGATTACAGTCTAATACACAATGTGTTCTGCTAGTTCATTACATTCCAGTCCACACCATGTTTACCTGGTTGATTACAGTAGGCTCTTCATTTACTCTTGTCCCTCACTGCCTTTCTGAACACAACCTGAGTCATCCTGTTAAAACTTAAATACTGAATTTAAATCCTGTAGTGGTTTCCCATCTCACTCGAGTAGGCACCAAAGTTCTTACAGTGGTTCACAAGACCCAGTAAGATCTTAGCCTCCCAATATCTCCATGACCTTATCTTCATCTTCATTAACTTCTTGCTGTTTCTTGAACATGCCAGGAGCACCTCTGCTTCAGGTTTTGCATTTCCTGCTTCCTGTGCCCATAATGTTTCTTACCCAGGAATCCATGTGATATCATCCCTCGCCTCATTCAGGATTTTACTCAAGTGTCAGTTTCTCACATTCTCCCCAAGTCCACCCCTGCATGTTAGCATTTTATCTGAATTATTTCTCTTATTTTTTATTATTTTTCTTTTATTCTGCTTATTTTTTCCTCATAGCACTCACTGCCATCTGATTACTATACCATTTTACCTATTTGTTTGTTTCCTCTGCTAAAATATAAACTTAATGAGGGCAAAGAACCTCGTTAGTTTTCTTCACTGCTGAATCCACAGCACTTGACAGAAAGGAAACATTTCATATATATTAGTTTGATGAGTGAATGAAAAAATTATGAGGACCTGAAATAGACTGCAATGCATTTCAGGAAACTTGGTGTTTGCTTGTGGTGTGAAATAAGGAAGGAATCATACTGAGGTCTGTCTTGAACCACAGAGTTGATGATATCCCCTTAAACAAACTAGGGAAGGGGATTCACAGTTTTGCAAAATTTCATGCATGATATACTGACAAAGTTGGTATCTCTTGTACTAATTCCTGGTCCTCCCAACTAGATTGTAAAGTCATGTTGGACAGGGAGCACCGTCTGTATTATTCTGGACACCCAGTAGGTGCTGTGAGTCATTTGGGCTCTGGACTATCAATATTCAGTTTCTACTCCTTGGAGAGGAGGCTCCTCTAGGTGGGAGAAAGATGCCAGGACTCAGAGGGCTATGCTGAGACTTAAAATACACTCTTGCAGGCAGTCCCTGAGGTGTGTGTTTTAGCATCCTGTTTATGTTACCGCTGTGGACTAATCCTGGTAAAGAAGGCCAGTGTGTCCCTATTCCAATTAGCTGGAAGCAAAGAACTATCAGGTTGAGGCAGGACAGAGGTGGTAAGTGATGAAGGGGAGCTGCAGGGGATGTGCATAGAGCCCCACGGATTTAAAGGCACCATGATTTCAGGAAGGTTTAATGAACTAAAGTAATTTTCCTTCAGAGTAAAATTTTACAGGCATTAAAGGTCTTCACTTCACTGAATGTGCTCACGGGCCAGAGTGTCCTAGTGATTTATGAATTTGCAGATTATGCATTATCCTTTCAGAGGACAGGAATCCCCTGGGGCGTCTGCCTGCCTTCCACTGGAGTAGCCAGGTGAACATACTGACTCTGATTTCTAGCCTCCTACATTGAAATTGGGGTCTAGAATGGATGGACATTTTTTTAGAAGGAGCTTAGCAACTCTTAGAATCTGAACCCCTTCCACTAAATAAGGGTAACTGGAAACCCTTGTCTCCTGAAGAGTAATTGTCATTGCTAAGAACCGGTGTTTACCTAGTACAGTTTATAAAGCAGGTTGGGTTCCCGTATTTGATGTGAATCAGCAACCCTGTGAGCTTGGCAGGGGAAGTGTATCATTACCCCATTTCAGGGAAGTGGAGCTGATTCTGAAGACGTGCATGAGTTGCTCAGGCTCATGCAGTAAGTAGCATGTGGCGAAGCTGAGTCTTGAGATAGCCCCCTGGTTCCAAGGACTGTATTCTTAACATGTGGCCTTGCAAGCCCCATCTAGGAGGGAGAGGGCTAGAGTTAATTTAGATCCTGGGAAATTTAGAAGGATTCTTTGGAGGAATAGGAACTGAAATTTCAGAGTGTGGATCCCACCTCTCACATAAGAAGTAGGATGTGAAGAGTGTGGAACTCTCCCTTCCCCCAGATATCACTCTCCCAACCCTGCCAGGGACTTAGACTCCTTAGTTCAAATAGAGATAATACTGGAAGACATCAGGTTATGGAGGACTATACATTTCAAGACTGCAAGAACTGGGGTTTTTTTTGTTGTTGTTCTTTGTTTTTGTTTTGACTACTTTACCAGCAAGATTCTTATACTGTGCCTGGCATGGGGCAGGAATAGATGAATGGAAAAGGGAAGGGGATGTGAGAAATGAAGGCATTAGTTGCTGACATTGCGTGTGTCTGAAGCTGGCCTGTGCATCTGGGGGCAGCAGAAGGCACTACATGCTTGGAGACAGAAAACTAGAGGTAGGTGCTGAAAAGAAGACCGCACCATCTGATTTCATAAGAGTCCAGCCATGTCCCTTATTGTCACCTTACTATATAAGTCCTTTATTTTACATATAGATATAGTCCCTTATTATAAAATGGTCCCTTATTGTCACCACCCTCTTTGCCCTTATCAAACTTTTTATCAGCCCATGATTGACCACTCGAAGTGCAACTCCTCTCTCCTTTCCGTGCCCTTCCATTGTCCTTTGTGTCTTCTTTCCCACAGCCTTGCTGTGTCTCAGAGTGGCTTGTGCATACCTTGTATTGCACCACACGGCCCATTTCAGGGAAATGGAGCTGATTCTGAAAACCTGCACGAATTGCTCAGGCTCAGCACGCGGTGAGGCCGGGTCTTACAGGTACTTATTTGATAAAGCAACTTACATAGTCTTTCTCTGCCTCTGCGCTGCTCACAACTGGGACAGTGCCCCTCCCTGCTCTTTTCTATATCCCCCTGTCCAATTTAAAGAGAAAGAGAGAGAGAAACAAAGCAATCAAGCAGGCAGGCTCCCTATCCGTGTATCCAAATTCTTGACATGCTTTAAGGCCCAGCTCACATAACCCTCCTTCATGAAGACTTTGCTGATCGCATTTTCTGGACTTAATTCCTTCCTCTTCACAACTCTTCTGGCACATTATCCATACCTCTCTCATACATTTGTCATCTCATCCCTTCTTTTATTGTCATGCATTTATAATTTGTCCATAGGACCTTGTGTGGCACCTGCCATGTGTCGGGTATTGTGCGAGGCACTGAGGATGCAGTCGAGTGACACCTGATCTCTGACCTCACAGAGGTCACGGTCTCACAGAGAAGACAGACACACAGAGCAGTCATATTAATCCAATGTGATAAAAGCTGTAAGAGATGTACAAACAATGTTATTCCAGAGAGGATGTCAGATGCTAATTTGAAATAAAGTTGTATATGCCTATATAGATGTAATTGCATAAATATGACTTTTCAGCTATATTTATATATAACACACACATACACAGAGACTTTTCTCCTATGTGTGTGCATGTGTGCATATATAGCTTATAAGGAGAGAAGTGCTAGTGACTCATGAATTATTCCAATTTATTTTCATTTTTCCTGCTGTCTAAAATCCCCCCAGGATTATAGCCAGTTAGGTCAAAAAGGTATTTATTTGACAAAGCTTATTTGGCAAACTGGAATCTCCCAACAATTTGTCTAGTTCTTTTCTCATTACAGGTTTCTGTTTCCTGTTTCCTCCTCTAAGAACAGAGAAAACAAAAGTTCCCTTCACCTCTGGGCGTTGAGCTCTGGATGTCTCCCTGACTCCGGGAGTTGAGCAGGTGTCTTTCTAATTCATACAAGAGGTGCTCAGTAAATATTTGTGCAATTCATCAATGAATGATACACTCGGTGAGGGCAAGGACATGTTTTCTCCTCTCTGTATTCCTGTCCATTGCCCTGTACACAAGCCCACTTAAACGTTCGCTGAATGGAAGAGCTTTGCATCAGCGCAGAACAAGCCCGGAGGGGCAGCCTGGCCTGGGTGGGAATCCTGCATCTTTCTGTTGCTGGTTGTGTGCTGTGGGGGTGACTCACTTAATCCATGGGCCTCTGTTCCCTTATCTGTAAAATGGGGATATTACCCAATACCTAGTCTGTCCCAAAGATTTGTTGTGAGCGTTAAGGATCAGCGAGTATAGTATTTAGCACATAATAGGGGTTCAATTAACATTTGGCCACTGTTTTTCCTTTTTTGAATTTGACTACCTATTCACATAGTGGGGAATCAGCTGGAGGGGCATCAAATCAGACTCTGTGGGTCCGGGTGCATCTTGCATGCCACACACCCCCCGCAGGGCCCCTGAGCACACTCATCTCCTGTCTCTGATCTGAGTGCTCACGCAGCAGCCTGGGGGCGGGTTAGGTGGGCGAGGTGGGCCGCACTGCATCTGCTTTCAGTTTTCTTCCCTGGTCATTTGCTCCTCCCTGGTGGCCTTTGGAAGGCTCTGGTGGTGGGAGAGGCGGAGCTGGGCAGGCTTTCTCATGTTCTTGGTTTTGTCTGCTTGGCATAGAATGTCTTCAGCCTAAAGGTTACGTTACCTTCTCTTCAATTTCTATTAATGTCCTTCTGTGCTGGGCTCCAGGGGAAAGGAAGCTTCCAGCCCCTATTTCTCAGTGTTCTGTCCTTTCCTCTGGGGGATGCTGGTGTGGCCTCGCTGTGGCGTCCCCCTTGTATGTGTGCTGCCTCCTGCTTTGTTTGTGCGGTTGCAGTCAAGGTGAAGGAAGGGGTGCGTTGCCAGATCAGGGTCTCGCCGTGGTGGAATGGGTGGCGCTGTAGCAGCACAGGTGGGAGAAGAATCACGGTGTGGCGGAGTCTTTCTCAAAGTTGGTCCTCTGGTTGCCTCAAGATTTCTGAATTCTACTTAGGATCCACCAAGTCAAACTTTCCGGGGCTGGGCCCGGAGAATCTGCATTTAACAGGCTCCCCGGTGACTGTTAGGCTCCAGCTTCACTTGTGGAGTGGGAAGAGCACTACTTTGGGGCATTTGGTCAAGGTCATGCATTGCTGGGACTTGACCTTGAGTTATGCCCCCTTTCTGGGACTCCATTTACTCTTCCATAGAAAGAGGGCAGTGGTCTAGCTTCACACCATCTACTGCTGAAGTTTGTTTACCACCAAAACATCGATATCTTTCACTGACTCAAAAATAATTATTTTGTAAGGACCTTCAATACGCTGAGCCTGTCTGTGAAAAAGACAGAGGTACAAAACATGATCCCCACCTCAAGTTGTTCAGAATCTGGTTGAGAAGGCAACTCATGTAACATGCAGAAACTATCAAGATAGTGTTTAACTAAGTGGTCAATTATGTGACTCAGTTTTAAGCAAAGTAAACTTTCAGAAGAGTGAGAATTTTGATGGCTGACATAAGAACTGACCTAGGAGGCTACCTAAAGGAGGTGGGCCTTGGATGGTTTCTGGAATAACAGGCAGGCTAGTACAGATGGTAACGAAAGGGCTGGGCCCAGGCAGTGCTCCAGCAGAGGTGCGAGAATGAGTTGGCTCACCTGCAGTACTGTGAGAAACTTAGAATGCTTAAAGCAGAGGACAGGTTTTTGAAAACTGAGAAAAGAGTTGGAAGAGCATGCATGGGCCAAACTACAGAGTACCTTAAAGGCCAGTCTGAGGAGTCTGGATTTCATCCTTTGGCAGAGGGAACCAGTAAAGGCTTTTGATCAAGAAAGTATATGAATTAAGAGGCAAAATTGAAACCATCTATCGTGAAGGCAGAAATAATGTTCATGGAGGTATGGGAGGATGTGTTAGCCTGGATTCTCCAAGAAGCAGACGTGAAGATAAGGTTAGATGTCCAAGAAACTAAATAGGAAAAATGCCTGTGAGAGAAAATCAAAAAGGGGCTGGAAGAGATTGGGACAACAGCTGGGCTGAGATGAAGGCCTGATACCCCCATCCCCTAGCAAAGGAGACAGGCAAGGAAGGAAGATGGTTGGCTGGGAGCATCTCAGACTGTGGTGAAGTTCTCTGAAAAGTTCAGCCACAAACAGCCTTTGTTAGGGAATCTCAAAGTCAGTGTCCCCCATCAGAGGAATCCCATTGCCCAGAAATGGGTCTGCCTAGTATCCCTGTTACACTTAGTGATTGGCTGGGAGCAGCTCTTAGGAGGTGTGGACTTGGCAACAAGGTGGTGATAGATTTCAGAGCATGAGAGCTAGGATCCCAAGTCGTTTATGTTCCCTGCAGTTGGAGATCCGAAAGGCACATTCTCATGGCAGCTACTTAGGGGAAGGAGAAATTAATGCAAGTCTAACCATATTCTTCTGGATGGCTTATGTCCAGAGTGTCTGAGTCTTTGCTCAAGGTGCCTTGTCTGTGTGGAGACACTCCTCATCCCCCTTTAACTAGTTTCTACTCTTCTTAGGTATTAGTTTGGGTTTCACCTTTAGGAGGCCTTTTCTGACCTCCTTTGCTCTCTCTGTGGATTTGAGACCTCAAATTCCCCACATTTCCCTCTGCACCTCTCACTCTCTGTAGGGAATTGCCTGCTCATTTGTGTGTGGGGTTTTCCTCCTCAATAAACTGTGAGCTTCTGGAGTGAAGAATCTGGCTCTTTGATTTCTGTGTCTCAATGGGTAGCCCACTGGCTGGAATACCATAGTCATTCAATAGAGGATGGAAGGAAGGAAGGAAGGAAAAGATGGAGGGACAGAGTAAAAAAAGGAACATGGCCTAAGCTTTGGTAAGGATAGGGTTTTCCAGATCCAGTTGTTAGGAGCTCTGCTAATCAAGTGGAAGTCTTACCACCAACATTTCTTTCTTTTTTTTAACGTGGCTTTTGCACTTTTTGAAAACATGTGCCTGTAGGGTTGATGTGGGGAAAAAATGAAGTGGTTTTCCTAGCTTCTGCAGAGCCCTAGGTGGTTGTTCCAACTCAGTTTTAGTAAAGCTTAGTTTTGAGCTTGTTTTTCCAGAATTTGGGATGGCCTGCACATAGCCTTTGATGCTTTTATATGGTGACTTTGAAAATGACTTTGTAGATGAAAGAAGGTCAGATGAAGTGGGGGAGAAGACTCTGTTGTGTGTGTGTATCTATGTGTACCCTTTATAATAATTCAATAAACAGAAATGATCTGGCACATTGCTGGACATTTGGTTGGGAATGGTATGGAGAAGTCTCTTGTCTTTATTAGTCCCTGGCTTTAATAAATGAAGAAACCAGCCATGAATGGAAGAGACAAGAACCACTGAGTGACCATGGAGAACAATTCTCTGTGTAGGTTACTCACTCTTTGCTGTTGTGCTGTGGAAATAAGACAGGTATCTTGGTAGATTCTACTGTTCTACAAATAGCTGTGCCATTGAGGTTTTCTCCTGTTCTACAAATAGCCACACCACTGATGTGTGCTAGTGATACATACTCTTTGCTGTTGTACTATGGCAACAGGACAGGTAGCTTGGTAGATTCCGCTGTTCTATAAACAGCCATGCTGTTGATGAGGTTTCTTGCCAACCTGCCATTCCTCATCACAGGACACAATCTGAGCGGAAACCCATGAGTAAGGGCCTCACAGAATAAGGGCCATGGACTCTTTTGACCTATAATGGGGCCACAGCCCTTGTCTTTAATTTTTTTCTTAGTTTACGTTAGAAGAAATGGAAATGGGGCTGATTGACCCCGTGGAGAGCCGGATGAGAATAAATCTCAAAGTGAGCATTTTGTTGTTAGTTAAGTGCCATAAAAATGTTCAATATAATGGCTGATTATTTTTCTTTAATCTTAAATGGATACCTAGAATGGGAAAGTCCCGTCTTGGTAGCAGAAATTCATTATCTTGGAGAGTTTAATGGCTGCTGTGAAAATGAACTGGAGGAAGTTAAATTGTGGAATGGGATGGAGCTGAGAAAAGTGAAATGAGTTGTGCATTAAATTTAGATAAACACAATTATGTGTAACTGGATTATCACGCGTGCAGGCAGGCGATGTATATTATGCACCTGCATTTTGATTAAAATCGATTCAGGTGCATGCACTTAGCATCCTTGTAGATACGGAGTTGTGCCTAAGCCACTGTCCAGATGCGTGAGGGGCAGGCGGGGCAATGTCTGATATCCAAGTCTCCAGCTGGAGGAGTGTAAAGGGCGTGGGAAGACTGACCATCCCAAGACCAGTTCAGAAAACCACTAACTGTATTATAGGCCACTCCGGCTCCATCGCAAGTACAACTTCCTTCTTGGTTACTTAACTTCTACTGGAGTCAAAAGAGTGGCCCTGGAGTCCAGTGCAGTGCAGTGATCTGCTTACTTCATGGTGGGTGCAGATCAGAGGATGTCGGGGACTGGGCCTGCCTGTAATTCAGGTATTTATGCCTATTAGGACCTTATTAGTGGAAACAAGACATCTTTTTGAACCTCTTTTATAGACAGAATCAGGCCCAGTTCCTTATTACCCGTTTGGTCCCATTCTGTAAATCAGTGTCACGTCTGGATCAAAAGCAAGCCCATCATCTGATCTCTGGGTGGCCTTGGTGGTGAACAAAGCCAGCTGGCCTGCGCCTGACCTTGAAGGAGGACAGATGTGGGGAAACAATTGTCAATACCCAATTAATTCCTGTTGGCATGTTTTATTTCAAATGCGAAGCATTGTCAGGATTAAAATAAATGCTACCAGTTACAGGGATGCATTAAATTAATAACTTTTTTCCCCTTGCTTGATCCTATAATACCCCTCAACTCAATGGATAAATACTAAGCTCTCCTCTGGGTGATATGAGATGAATTGTATATTGTTACACAAACTAAAGTAAGCTTCCTTTTTTCCCCCTTTGTTCCTCTCCTTTGCCCTCATCCCCAATCCCTTGCAGGTCATACTTATCCTGACGAAGCTGTATGACTTCAACCTGGGGAGCGTGACTGAGAGTTCACTTTGGAGGTAAGTGGATTAGAGATTCTTAAGGAGCTACTGTGGCTCGGCTCATGTGCGAAGTACAAGTTAGACAGTTGGGAAACATGGTTTGGAAGGAACAAAAAATCACCCTGCTCCTGGAAACCTGCTCTAATGCCCCAGGTGAAACGGACAGCTCCCATCTGTGAACTCCCTTATGCTCTGCTTACCTCCTTTGGGGGCTGTCACACAACCACCTTGGCTCTCTTGTTGCTTCTGAGTTCCTGCAATGTCTCATTCTACTTGAAGAAGGTGAGGTCTGGCAAGAGTGATCAGATGAGCATACGTTAAGCCAGTAGGAACCCTGGAAAAGAAGCCTGCTATGGGAGGGATTCTTGTCTTGGGCATGAGTCTTGGCTGGCCCAAGGACTGTCTCCAGGCCTTTGCATCTAGAAGGCCATTGCATGTATTAGATGGTGTGGTTTTGAGAAGCCAGTGCCTGTGGGAACAGATACATGTGGGTGTGGATGTACAGACTCAAGTCTGCATGATGATTTCGTGATCCCTAGGCACTCCTGCCCTCCTGGGCCCCTTTCCCCACAAATGATATTAAAAGGTATATTTTACCATGCATTGGTAGAAAGACAAATACATTAATATCATATATTAAAACACTTTTAAGCCTAAAAGTTTATTCTTTCTTTTGATTCTAAAAAAAAATTAAAACACTTTTGGGACCCCTAAGGGTATCGTGAGACTAAACACTGTACCTCTTGTGCCTGGCGGATGAGTCATTCCTGATGGCAATGCTGGGACACAGGGGACAAGGGAGAAGAGGGGCGTGGGCAAGTTGAGTCAGAGAGGACTTTAACGAAGCCACGAAGCTAGGCGTTCCTCTGGACAGGGAACGCCGTGCGCACAACTTTACGTGCTGCTCCTGTCACACATACACACAGCCATGCGTCCATGCTGACATGCGGTCACACAGGGCAATAGTGAGTTCTTCGGCCTCTGTGCTTATGTCTGTGAGACTTGAGGGGTTGTGAATTTTATCCCATTTACCTTGTCACGTGTGAGTACTGGGGAGGAGGCTCCCACAAAAGGCTATTCATCTGGCTGCATCATCAACCCAGAGCCCTGTCCGAAGGATTTCCAGGGGTTTTGGAGCAGAGGGGTCTCGGGAGTGCAATACTTCTTCACCTGACCTGTTTGTTTGCAATGAACTAGCCAGATATCTTTAGGGAGGAGGGAGCAATTGTACCATCTATTAAATATTTAGGGGTTAATTGCTCATATTGACTGAGGCCTACTTCCATTTGCACAGTATGTCTAAAACCTAATTTTGCTGCTCAGTGAAAATTGGCAGAGGTATAAGTAACCAGGATGCCTCTAACAGATCAAAGTGTGGCTATTTCTACTCACGCTGTACTTCCTGGGGAATTAGAGCCTCAGAAACCTTCCTTCAAGCCCAAGCACAGTTGATGCTGTGTGATACTTTAAGCCTCACTCCTTTGCTGTCTGCTTGGTCAAATCATGAAACAAGCCAGAAGATCCTGTTCTTATACTGGAAAACAGCTATTCCTGGCATCCCATGTCTCAGAAAAGGTCTGGCTGTTTCTGGGAGCAGGCCAGGCAAGCCCAGAAACCCAGTCCAACTACTTACTGCCAAAGGCCAACCCTTAAATAAAGGATGTACCCCATGATCGCAATGGCCAGTATATTCACAGGAATGGTGTCTCTAAGGGTACCTTGATGTTCAGTTGCCAGGATTCAAGTCCTGGTTTGCCCACCAGTGAGCTCTGTAATTTGGGGCACTTTTATTTGACCTCTCTATATTAGTTTCCTAGGGCTGATGGCTTAAAACAGCAGAAATGTATTCTATCCCAATTCTGGAGTCCAGAACTCTGAAATCAAGGTGTCGTCAGGGTCACACTCCCTCTGGTGGCTCCATGGTGCATCTGGATAAGCCAGGATGACCTCATCTTGAGATCCTTAACTTAATGGCATCTTCAAAGACCCTTTTTTCCAAATAAGGTTTCATTATATATTTTGGGATTTGGATGTAGACATACCTCTTTAGGGGTTCCACCATTCAGCCCACTTCACTGTCATTTTCCCCGATACACACTGGGGGTAGCACAGAATGTACCTTCGCTCTAGCCACATTTTCCTTGCTGTTCCTCAAACACACCAACCACACTTTTCCCTAGAGCCTTTCCACTCCGCTCGTCCCTCTGCCTATAGTTCCCAGGGGTCACGGTGGATACCGCGCTTCCTTCCCCTCTTTGCTCACAGGTCACCTAATCAGTGAGGCCTTTCTCCAGGACTCCACGTTCCATCACTTGGCTACATTTCCTTTTCAGTACTTATCACCGCCTGGCATGCTAAATATTTACTTATTGATTTATTCATTGTCTGCCTACACCCAGTAACATCTAAGCTTGTAGAGAGAGGGAAGGTTTTCCATTTTAATTCAATGCTGTATCCTCAGCACCTAGAATAGTATCTAGCACACAAGAGATGCTTAATCAATGTTTGCTCCATGAATAAATTAATGGATGGGTCGTAAAGATTAAATAAGATAAACGTAAAAACACTTAGGCCAGTAACTCACATGTAGGAAGTGCTTACTTAATTGTAATTATTAATGATTATTATAACCCTGTGTGTTTGTATAGAGTTTCCATTCCATTATTGACTTCGTTTTTAAGGATCCGTTGCTGCAGAGGTCTGTGTGAGTGAAGTCGTGGGACACCACGTATGTGTGTTCTGTGTTCTCTAGGAATTAGCAGAGCTCTTTTGAGGATGAAGGCTGGGGTCTAAGGAGGGAGAGGAGAGTGATTTAGAATGTTGTCCTTGAGCCCATTGGGGGCAATTGGAATATCAATTGTTACTGAGTTGAAGATACTCTTTAATAGAAGATATTCTCTGAGCTGGGTGTTGGAATGATGGGAGGAATGCAGTTTGGCTGGTGACAAGTGGAAAAATGTCCTTCCCGCAGGGCAAAGTCCAGGAAAGGCTGGTCTTCA
Source organism: Avahi laniger (assembly GCA_963575035.1). NCBI lineage: Eukaryota > Metazoa > Chordata > Mammalia > Primates > Indriidae > Avahi > Avahi laniger. The sequence continues at coordinate 29,864 of CAUYSK010065306.1, forward strand.
GGAGAGAAGGGGGGGCCAAGCAGGAGCAGAGGGAGCAGCTAAGTGCTGGGCCCGGTCGGGAGAGTGTGGGGACCTGCACGGGTCATACTAGGGGGCCAACTGGAGGGGGTTACTCAGAGTGTAGTTTACAGATAACAGATCCCATATGGTGTGACCTTTTGGGGATCAGCAAAGCTGACGGATGTTATGGGCTTTCCCTCTGAAACAGTCTCATATATGAATGTGTTTTTGTGTTAGGTTTCAGGGCGTCCATGGACCTGATAAAACCCGGCTTATAAACCCTTGGATAGAGTGTGATGGCCAGAAGGGACTGCCTCTAAGCTCTGTGGGGCTTTTCCCAGCTTGCAGGGCCTCACAGGGAGTCTTCTGACTTTTTACTATCTTCCCCACTCATCCCCTGAAGATCTGCATCTCCTACCGTCTTTCCCTGTTCTGATAATGACATCTTTTACAGCTAGAGCCTAGAGCAGTGTGATTTTCCTTCCTAATATAGTGTGCAGAGAAAAGAAACTGAATAAAACATGAATGCCTTAGGATTCATGATTTGGCCCAACATGCTTAAGCAAGGTGAAATTGAATTTGCTGGTTCTTCTTCAATGTTTTGTACAACCGAGAAGCCCAGGGCAGCAGCTGTCATGACAAGATGATACCCCCTGCCGGGTTATAGTGTGATATAATTATTTGCCTCAATTGGATTAATAATTCAGAGACCATCAACTTCTAAATAGACGAAAGACTATTTAAAAGCATCAAATCGTGCGGTGATATCTTGCACTCTTGTGACATTCTTTTTGGAGCTCCTTGGTGTTATTAAACAGGTGGTAGCCAAAGTTCTTTCTTCACCAACACCAAGATGGCTACACGTATTTGTGATTTAGCACAACCATCTGTTGGATTCCTTGGTCAAAGGACACTTCATGTATAGGATTTCAAGTTTACAGAATGAGTGAGGTTGGGGACTGATTTTTCTAAAAGATTCAGGGCCTTCCTTGAGTTACCTGGGTCACAGGCTTGAGATTAGGAGCACTGCCTCGCTCCTTGCATCTGAGACTCTGTCATACGTCCGTCCTCCAGAATGAAAACTACAGCTAGATAGATGCCTCCTTCCATTTCTCCTCCATTCCCAACAAAAATAGCCATTTCCATGCACTGTGCAGGTGCCGTGGACTCAAAGGGAGGGCCACGTCTTGCTCATTTCCATGAGAACTGCATGTAGCATGTGCTTTGGTGCCATCTTTATGCCACTCTGCATGTATGGGTGTGTGTGTCCCTGCCTCATTTGGTGGCATTCATGGTCCTAGATTAGGAAGAAAGGATGTCACTTTTCTCTTGAAGTGGAAACCCTGAGAAGGTCAATGGATCCACTGCTTGAGGTAGTTAAGTTTTTAGTTTTGAACCTATGTCATGGCCAGGATTTATGGTTCTGACTGGCAAGTCACTTTGTGGACTCAGTTATGTATGTCTTAGACATTAGCAGTTGGACTAATAAACAAACACATGACTATTCTCTATCTTTCTCTTTAAAAAGTTTGAAGTATTCCTTTCTGGAAGGATATGAACTAGCCAGCAATTCTCTAGCTTCTGAAAGTCTGTCCCAAACATTACTCTCCAGCAAAGGTTCCTGACTGGTCAGCTGCAGATCAAAACATACATGGCAGAGGAAGTGCGGGTGTGAGTTCTGCACAGGTGTGAGTTCTCCACGGGAGCTTTCTCCTGGTGACTGAGTTAGGGTCCTCACAGAGCTAAATGAACTTGCAGTTGTCTAGGCACAAGAAGAAACAGGAATCCTTTACAAGGAATGGGCCCCTTCCCTTGGTGGACCTTGGTTCTTCACCTCTCTCCTCTCTTGCTTTATTCCATCCACCCAATCTCCGCAGCACAGGAGACATTCTGCTCTAGAAAAGCAACCAGACTGCATGGCCATTCTTCCTGCATGCCTGGCTTCAGGACCCACAGAACACAGGGGTCTCAGATCGAGGATTTCCTGATTAAAGTATTTATGGAGTGTACTGATGAACCCCAGGCACATCCTGTTGGAAGCTTCCCCTGACCCTCCTCCCTGGGTGGGAGGCCTCTCTGCTGCTCATAGTTCACTTCACATCCACACCCTACTGGTGATTTGTTCCCGGCCTGTGAGCCTCTCAAGGGCAAGATCTACATGCCTTAGTTACCTCTGATCTGCAATGCCTAGCACTTCAGCTCCACTAAAGAAGGGTTTAGAGACCTGAGAGAGGTTTCCAGCAGCCCCAACCCAATGCCAGCACCAGCTCCGCCTTGCCCCGTCCCTGTCCTTGTATTGAGTTGTCTCATACTCCTGCCACTCAGGAGTCCTGTGACTTTTTCATCTGGTTCACAAGCTGTTGTCTGGACCATTTATTTCCTCCCTAATTGTTCTGTCAGTGACCTTTCTTGGGGATGCTGCTTTTTTAAAATAGAAAATGGAGACCTTTTGAATTTATTACTTTTTTGTTTGCCAAGAAAACCCTGATAATAATTGCTAAGACTTCCCAGACGTTATTAGTTTACAAACTTTAATGACACTCATGATTTATTTATATGCTTTCCTCCCTCTACAGCTGCTCACCCCAATTCCTTAGTGGAATTCCTGCTGAATCTGAGTGAATTAGTGGAAACAAAACTGCAGATTGGAATGACATTTTTTTTTTTTTTTTTGCTAGGCTGTTAATTAAAAGCTTTCCATCCCATCCACTAGGCTCTTCATATGTGAGGTCCCGAAGGCTGGGCTAATATAGGCTGTGAAATCCCCCTTCTAGAACTGGGACCTTTTCCTATTTGCTTTCAGGAGTAATAAATCTGGTGGAAACTCCTGAATGGGTCACTGAACATTCAATTCAACAGACATTAATTGAGGATCCATTATGCAAGCAGCCCTGTGCTCATTGCTGGGAGATGCAGGGTAAATATGTCATGATTGCTATCCTCAAGGAGTGTTTAGTTTGGTTGGAAAGTAAGATTAAATGTACAAAGGAAACATAACAGCAGGCATATGCAGGAATATATATATGTATACGATATACAGTGCATTCTGCAATGAGTGGCCCTGCTCTAGAAATACTTACATTTTTATTATTATCACACCACCTCATTCCATAAAAAATGCAAAACAATTCTTGGAATGAATCAGAGACGGGATCAATATGGCACATTTATTTTGTTTTGCTTTTTAATACAACATATCCTGTTTCTCCATGAGGATGTGACCCTCTTAAGAGGAAAGACTATTTCATACACTAATGGTTCCCATAGTTCTCAGAGACACCTGGTGACAGATGGGATTGTGTGAGCCTAGTGCATAAAGGGGCTGGTCCTGGCGTCAAACTGCCGGCATGTGAATCCAGCTCTACTGCTTACTGACTTTACCTCCTTGAGCAGTGCTTGGATCTCTCTAAGCCTCAGTTTACTTATGCGTATAATAAAATGATAAAAGGCCGATCTCATAGAGGTTTGCAAGGACTTAGTGAGGTAATGCATGGAAAGCGATTGACACTCTAGTCAATATTAATATGATAATGATTATTTATTCATAGACCCCTCTCCTCTTAGTGCAGCAGCTTCAACCAGGCTCCAGATTGCAACGATGCTGATACCTTTAGGAGAGTGGGGTGCAGAGCACATCTAGACTTCCAGGCACAGAATGCCTGGAAATGATGCGTTTCTACTTGAGAACATTCCCACGTCTTCCCCTTTACTTACTTGCCTGTGTTTGGCGAAAAGTGGAGGTTAACGTATTGGTTTTCATACACCAGGTGACGGTGATGACGTTGCTGCGGCTGATGCTGACTTTGGGTGCAGGATGCAAAGTACCGTCTGATTTTCAATTTCCCCAACATAGTGTTAACTCATCCTTTATTGGTTTCTTTTTCATACAACTTTTGGGGGATCTAAGCCCACTGAAGAGCTTTATTGCCTCCCGGGTAATTAAAGGCAAGGTGGGGCCATGCATGTTTCTCAAACTTGGTGTATCCTCAGAATTACTTGTACAATGTGTTAAAAATCTAGATTTCCGGGCCCTCCCGCAAAGACTCCGATTTAGTAAGGCTGGGTTCCTACCCAGGAATTTATAATGTTATAAGCTCCCTGGTTGATGCTGATCTTCAGGTAGGATTGGAAACCACTGAGCTCAGAGGAAACTTGGGTTCCAGGCTCATTTCTATTATTAATTAATTGGCTTACTCGTGCCATCCTTCTGTTTCCTTACAAATAAAGGTGTTAGATGGAATGATTTCTCAAATCTGTTTCACCTCTGAGTCCACGATCTCTGCATCCTGGGACGTCAAATCAGAAGCCCACTTGGGATTTATGATGCCCAGTAGGTACCTTTTCTGGGCTAAGAGCACCGATCCTGAGCACAGCCATCCTCCTTAAAAACATCTGGTGGAAAAGTTGTCATCCAAGTCCCAATAAAATAACATCCTCTGCTAACTTGCTGTTCACTGACGATATTATCCAGTTGGCAGGCATTAGCCAGTACACCTGTCCAAACTACTTAGTTTAAATTCATTAAACACCATGAAATCTATGGTCTTTGTTCTGAAAAAAAAACTAGAATGAGAAATGAGGTTGCTCTAAATGTTGGGCCATCAGATATCTTACTCTGCTAGAGAACAGAGAAACCAGGGTGCTGGAGAAGCAGATCTGGATTGCAGATTTAATGTTCTCCTATTTATTATGAGAAAGAGGAATTCTTTTATGGCCTAATCTTTTTTCTTGCACTAGGCAGTACCACAACCTGCATAAATCTTGATTTTTGTCCAGTGGCTGAGAGAATGTAACACTTTGGTATGGATTGTGTCTGCTGATTGTTATTTTATGTTGTTTTTCCTTTCCTCCAAATGCAGTGCTGTTTTATCACAATCATAAATAACCCCACCATTTGGAGAAAGGGTGTGAAATTCTGCCCATCCCTTTCCACGGCCTGAGCTCCCACTCATTTTCTCAGCAGGAGATTCATTAGCCTTCTAATGACGCTAATAAGTGAACAGGATCAGACAGTCTCTTCTAAAATAACATTTATAAATGGATACATTTCCCTACTTGCTAAGACAGACTTTAATTTATTGCCCTGCCAGATGTCCATGTGTGTAAAACTATGATAGGTGGGACCTTGGAATGTGGTTTGAAGCCAAAAAAAAAGGAAACATTTCAATTCACACAGAGCCTATCTATTTTCAGGTTTATAGGAGAGTGAATTTTACATACCCCATTCCTACTTATGTATATAACGACTATAAAGATTAGGTAGTCAAACTTTCATCGTTTCTTCTCTCATTTGGTGGCCAATTACTTTATTGGACATAGACTAAAATGTCGTTAGGAGGCCTCCGGCAGCTTCCCTAGACCAAAGACCACTTCCCTAGACATTATTTGGAGAGAAATAAATTGGTGAAAAGGCCTTTCCTCTCAGTTACACATCTGAGAGGTTTCTTTACAGGAATCGTGGAACATACAGAAGCATTTCATATCTTACTGTTGCTTCCAAATGTTTCATGTCCAAATTAAAGCTGAAGTCAAGTCTTATAAGACATAAGGTTTATCTTGTAAGAGATTCCCACCCTTCACTGCTACAGATCTCTCAAATTTGTATATTATTTTTGGCCATTGCCCGCATGAATGCACGCCACTTCTCATGTTTCTGGGAGGAATGTAAGGCCAGTGTCATTGAACACTCCACTTCACAGATGGATACCCTAAGATCTCCTGTGAGTTGGTGGTCAGTGATTTCAGATCTGGGACCCAAATCTAGGGCTTCCAATTCTCAGCAGCTCCTTGTTCTTGCTGGCATATTAGTAATCATGCTTTCCTGGCCTTTCTAGCTTGGGAACTGTTCATATTCTGTAAGCGATCTATGACCAAGGGATTACTTTGGAGACTAGGAATAGGTTTTCCTTGGATATTTGTCTAAGTGATTTTCAATTCAGGTGGATGGTGAAAATTGCCTGGGATATTTAAGAAAAGTCAGTTTCCTGAGCCTATTCAAACCTACTGAATCAATGTCTGGAGTCGAGATCTAGGAGCTTATAGTTTTAAAGAGCTCCTCTGGTTGGTTGTGATGTGCCACTGATCTAAGAGATGTTACGGCCATCTTTGCTTCTGAAAGGTCCGTGAAAACTTGTTTTGGGTAATCTCTCCCCCAGCAGACCGCTTTCCCTCTGCCCGTTTTCCTGACAGCTGGCTCCGAGTGATGAGCATGATCATTCATGTGAAAATCCATAGCTGCACCCTCATCTCTATAAATGACAACCATAAAGGTTAATAATTGGAGTGTGCTCGGGCACCTCGTAATTAGCTCACATTCTATCAGCATCAGGCCTGTTTAATTGGGCAATTAACATTGATCTTAGAGAGTGGTGCCACCGGAGAGTGGTCATAAGGTGCTGAGATAAACCTTATGAGAGTACACTGGCAGCCAGAAATCTAGGCTCTGAGGGGGATCAGAGAACCCCCAAACTGGGAGAGGTTTCCAGGTGACTTTAGAAGCTTTTCTGTTCATAAAGGGTTTTTAGATGTAAGTAACACCACGGCCTTAAGCAACATGTAGGATTTGTTGGAAGGGTACTGGGATGGCTCAATATTTGGAGGAAGAGAAGAACAAGAAAACCCCAGGAATGACAAATCCTAGGCATCTCCCAGAACCACAACAGCTGGATGTCATGGCTCTGCTCTCTGTTGAGCTGCTATTAAATGGCAACTGACTTCTTGGTGGTTTAAATTGCTGGGAGAGAAAATTGGAGGGACCACTTGGGCCAAGTAGTCAAAACCTTAACTGTGTTGGGCAGGTGAGAATCTCCTGGCCTGGCTGGCCCCAATGTTCATGGCTATGCACAGGGAGACAAGGGCCACCAGAAGAAGGGTAGGAAGGGGTTCTGGGAATACCAGACCAACAGGCTTCGCTGACATCACATTTCCTGATGGATTCTAATGTAGAGGCAACTTAAAATACGCCAATTTTTGAAGAACATACTTTCAATTAAACTATTGCTTTAAAAGGCTTTCAGTTATTATGTGTCAGGGAACATATGCTAAGTGTTTTACACATAAAAGTTATGATTTATATAATCAACATCTTGCAAGAGTTTTATCCCATGTTGGTGGATGATGAACCCGAGATTCTTAAAGCCACCGGGTGATAGAGGTGAAGTTTGACCCCCAGGTCTGTAAAACTCCAAAACCCATGCCTGTCTTACTTGCTCATTGCTGGCTCCCCAAATAGATTAGTGACCACTGTCAGTACTGGACCCATCTGTTCTCCTGAACAATATATCAGAGTCTTAATAGGATCTTCATAAATGAAGACGATATGATTAGGGTCAGATATAATCTCTAAATTTTTTATTTCTTGTAACACCCCCCTCAACTTACCTTCCCACAAAGAAATGCAAGTAGAATGCTCTTAATCATTCACAAATTCTCCTATTACCTGGGAGCAGTGCACCATTGTCGATCCCACACATTTTGATTGAAATTTTTGTTTAGATAATTGAAGATTCACAAGCAGTTCTAAGGAGCAATACAGTGAGATACTGTGTATTCTTTACCAGTCTTCCCCAAGGGTAATATTTTCCAAAACCATAATATGTATATCACAACTGGGATATTGACATTGATCCATTCAGTCTTGTACGGATTCCCTGTGTTTTAGTTGTACCCATTTTTGTGTGTGTGTTGTGTGTGGGGTGAGTGAGGCTGGGTAGTTTTGTCTGTCCATCCCCATAGTCAAGATGCTGAACAGTTCCATCACCGCAAGACTCACTCTCACGAGGCCCTGTATGATCGATCACACCCTCCTCCCTCACCCCAAACTCCTAGTCACTCAACACTGGCAACCACTAACTTGTTCTCCATTTATAAAATTTTGTTATTTTGAAAACGTATAGAAATGAAATCATACAGTATGTAACCTTTTGAGATTGCCCTTTTTTCACTTGACATAATTCCCTGGAAATTCGTATATCTTGTTGCATGTTGTTAGTTTGTTCCTTTTTATTGCTCAGTAGTATTCCATGGTATGGATGTATGACGTTTTATTTAGCCATTTACCTGTTAAAGGACATTTGGGTTGTTTCTTTTTTTTTGCTATGGAAAATAATGCTTTTATGAACATTTTAGCGCAGTTTTTTGTGCAAACATAAATTTTGATTTTTCTTATACGTAAGTGTGCAATTCATAAGTCATCTGGTAGTTGTGTGTTTACTTTTATAGGAAACTGACGAACTGTTTTCCAGAGTGGCTGTACCATTTTATATTCCTATCAGCAATGTATGAGTGATCCCTTGCTCTACATTTTAAGTGTTTTTATTTGACTAAATATCAAGATACAACTCCTTTCAATAGTTTCCTTTAAGCATCCAAAGAAACAATAACAGAAAAGGAAATCCTTGCCCTCTTTGAGTTATGTGATTTATGCCCCTGTCTCCTAAAAGGCTCTCTCTGCCCACGCTCACTTTGATTCTGTAGTCTTCCTTTATGTTTTTCTTTCCTTTGGGTGCCTTCCAAATCGCTTATCGTCATTGGCTGCAATTCCTTTGTGTCTTGTTCTGATTACAATCTGCTAATCTTCCCCAGATGCCACGCCAAGCCCCAGCGGCACAGTCAGGTCTGCAACCGCTGCTTATGACTCAGCACCTTGGACAGAAGAACTGGGCCTCTGGTCCCAGGTGCCCAGGCCAGCGCTAGCCACTCATTCTTTCCAGGCCCAAGGTACAATTCTCTCTCCATTCCTATTTTGCGAGGAGCAAAACAGAACTGTGGGAAGGACAGTTCAGGCTGGAATTAGACAAGATTGGGACAGGAACCTGCTGACAGGGATGTCCAAGCCGGAGATGGACACAGCCCTGTGGACTTAGCCCTGTGGACTTTACCATTTGGGCCAGGCCTTTCCTCAGTTCTGAGCATCACAATTGTAAGCGTAACAATGGTAGTTATCATTTATTGAGTATTTGATATGGGCTAGGGACTTTAAAATATGCTTTCCATGTATTAGCTCACTCAATCCTCATAGCTACTCTACAAGGATATTCCTGTTCTTTTCTCCATTTTACAAGTGAGGAATCTGAGGCCTGAGATCACATGGTGATTTAAATCCAGATAGACACTTCAGAGCCCACACATTTACCCCCATCAATTTATTCCCTCCCAAATGAGTGGAACTCTCCAGCCCAAAATTCTAAAAACATTAAGGAAGAGTTCACAGGTCCTGTGTTCCATGCTTACTAATTTATCCCCAAATTATCTGCATGCCAGGAAGGAGGGCCCATGTGGGGGTGGAGGAGCATGTTGCAGGCAACAGCTTGTGCAGCCTGTTCATAAATTTTTGGTTCTTGTCTTAAGAGTCCACGTGACAGTGCCTGGTTCGTACAAGCCAATGTATTCTGGCAATTTACAAATTCTGTGATAAAAGAAGACAATCAAAAAGTTGCTGCCCAATGAAAAATATTCAAAGAGATATGGTATGCAGTAAGCTTCAGGCAAGGGATGAAGACAAGCATATCTCTCAACCACCTGCTCAAGACTCTACAGCATACCACAAACTAGCAAGGACACGGTGCAGCTTCATGGAATACCACGGCCCCAAATGCATATTTGTCTCATACCATTCACTGTGGCAACATACATTCCACATGCCCCAGAATTCTGCAGTCCATGCTGTTTTGCCTTCTGATGAGACAGTCTGCTGACAGTAAACACTTCTTGCTAGAGGACCTCTGCTCCCAAGCTGAATGTTATTTGACCTATGTGTTAAATTCTTTTCCCCCCTCACTGTTAAGCCACAGCTCCATACTCTTCACACACCCCAGCTTGCATAGCCTGCTAAATATTCTGTCTTGTTCCAAAGAAGATTACCTTCTAGATGATTCCCTCTCTCCTTAACCCAGGCTTGTCATGGGATCTCCTGACACTTAGGGCTGCCAAGAACGACTTGCAATTCTTGCAATAAACAACACCATGCTTTTCCTGGCCTTCCCTGACACTCGGGGAGCCCCACCTTTTGTGGGCAGATCCCATTGCTACTCATCCCACCCGCTATTTTTTAATTCCCTCCTCGGGTGGTGCCACTCAAGTCTGCAAGCTGCTCTTTTCACTGAGGCAAGATATTTGGGCTTGACAGTGTTATCTACTCTATATGGTCTAGAACATTACCGTTCCAGGTACCGGTAATGTTCAAAAGCACTGTGTTACCAAAAATCCATGGGGGCCATAAAAATCCCTGGCCCTATCTTTATTATTAGGAACATCCCTCAATGTCGGCTTTACCTCCCAATGCCTTATTTCACTGTCCCCAAACAATAGATGCCTTCTTTTTATTTAATGATTCCTCCTTTGCTTTATTTTCTTCTTTCATCTCTTTTTACATGTGCTGTTTTGTATGTTTCACGTATCTTTACAGTCTGCTTTTATCCTTTCTGATTATAAATGGTGGAAAGAAGAAAGTAAAGAAGAAAGGAAAAAAAGAAAGAAGAACAGAAGGAGGGAAGGGAGAAAAGGAGGGAGAAAAAGAGGGAAATTGATGCAAACAAAATTAAGATATTTTAGACAGAACTCTGGCCATGTCAAATAATCTCAGAATGCCTTAACAAATTTACCTTTTTCATCTAAGTGAAGCAAGGGGTGACCAAAGGGAAGGAACCATCTGATAGTCACAGGCAAGGAACTGAATAGCTCAGATTTCTTGCATTTTGTGTACACCTCCATAGGTGAGTTAAACTTCTTTATTCTTTCTCCATTTGCAAAATATAGTGGGAATTATGGAACCAGACCACAATAACTAAAATAGGACAGTCTCTTATAAAATACGGGTATCACAAATAAAAAGTAACATTATTAGGGTAAATTATAATAAAAACTCTGTTCCAAGCAGTATGCTAATTACACAAACAAAAGAATCATTTGTCACTACTATGCAGAATAACAAATGCTAATTCCAGTTTAGAAAGTGTCCTTTTTAGTTCTGATTAAAAAAAAAAAAAACTTGATAATTATGGCAGTGACTACAAATAATAGCCCAAAGTACTCCCTAGGCTTTCCTCACCTACAGCCTGCTCAGTCCCCCTTGGAAAGCACTGATCCTATTTCACATTTCAGGGCTTGCTCTACTTGGCCTCTTAACCTCTCTGCCTTTCATACTACTGAATCTTCTTTTTTTTTTTTTTTTTTTTTGAGACAGAGTCTCGCTTTGTTGCCCTGGCTAGAGTGAGTGCCATGGTGTCAGCCTAGCTCAAAGCAACCTCAAACTCCTGGGCTCAAGTAATCCTTCTACTTCAGCCTCCCGAGTAGCTGGGACTACAGGCATGTGCCACCATGCCCGGCTAATTTTTTCTCTATATATATATTTTTAGTTGTCCAGATCATTTCTTTCTATTTTTT
>CAUYSK010065308.1:0-27835 GCA_963575035.1 Avahi laniger
TTGCCCTGGCTAGAGTGCAGTGGTGTCAGCCTAGCTCACAGCAATCTCAGACTCCTGCCCCTGCCTCAGCCTCCCGAGTAGCTGGGACTACAGGCATGCGCCACCATGCCCAGCTAATTTTTCCTATATATTTTTAGTTGTTTGATTAATTTCTTTCTATTTTTAGTAGAGACGGGGTCTCGCTCTTGCTCAGGCTGGTTTCGAACTCCTGAGCTCAAACAATCCGCCCGCCTCGGCCTCCCAGGGTGCTAGGATTACAGGCGGGAGCCACTGCGCCGGGTCCTTGACCACTTCTTACAAGAAAAAATATTCAATTCTCAACAAGCTGTGCAAAACGCCTGTCACTATTTCAGCACCACTCGCTCTCCAGGCTTCTTCGCTGCTGGCATAAATAAGATACTGTTAAGATGGCAAAACTGTGTCGATAGTTTAGAAATACACTTTGAGTAAGTGTACTGTTTCTTGTTTGAGATATAATAAACTAAATTTTTGATTCAAAATCAGACATTTCATATTTAATGACGTAATAGTTCTATTGATATGTTTTAAATTTCTTTCTGATTCAGTTTGGCAATTCGTGTGTGTCTATGAATTTGTCTGTTTTATCTATCTATTTATTGGCATATAAGAGTTCATAGTATTCTCTTGTAATACCATATTCTTTGTATTTTCTCATGTCCCCACTTTCTAATTTCAGTTATTTGCATCTTCAGTCATTTTTTTCTTAGTCAATCTAGCTGAAAGTTTGTCATTTTTGTTGACATTTCCCAAGAACCAGTTTTAATTTTCTTGATTCTCTCTATTGTTTTCTATTCCCTATTTGGTTTTTCTCTGATCTAACCTTTATCATTTGCTTCCTTCTCTTAGTTTTGGGTTTACTTCTGTCTTATTTTCCTAGATCCTTAAGGTTAATTATTCATTTGAGATATTTCTTCTTAAAGAAAATAGAGGTTTATAGTTATAAAATTTCTCTGATATCTGCTTTCACTGAATGTTTTTGTTTTAATTTGTTGCTAAATATTTTCTAATATTTTTGTGATTTCTTTGATCCATTGCTTAAGAATGTATTGCATAGTGTTCATATATTTGTGAATTTTTCAGTTTTTCTTGTTATTGATTATTTATTCATTTATTTGTTTAAAAAATAAACACAAGGTCTCACTGATTTGCCCAGGCTGGTCTTGAACCCCTAGCCTCAGCAATCTTCCCTCCTCGGCCTCCCAAAGTGCTTTGATTATAGGCATGAGCCATCATTCCCAGCCATTATTTATTTTTAGCTTCATTCCATTTCAGTAGAAGAAGATAGTTTGAATGATTTTAGTATTTTAAAATCCATTTAGACTTGTTTGGAGTCTAAAATATGGTCTACTCTGAACTATGTTCCGTGTACACTTGAGAAAAATGAGTATTCCAATGCGGTAGATTGGAATGGCCTATATCTATATCTATTTCTTTCTAGACAGATAGATAGATTTGTTACATTTAGCTGCTTTATAGTGTTTTTTAAACCTCAATTTTCTTACTGAACTTATGTCTGGATGTTCTAACTATTATTGAAAATGGGGTAGTGAAGTCTCCATTTTAAAACTGTTCATATCTCCCTTCAATTTTGTCATTTTTTTCTCATATTTTGGGGTTCTATTGTTAGGCATATCTATGTTTATTGTTATATTATCTTGATGGATTGAGACTTTTATCAATATATAATATCCTTCTTTGTCTCTTGTAACAGTGTTTTTTTTTTACTTACAAACTATTTGTCTGATATTAGTACAGCCACCACAGCCCTATTTAGGATGCTATTTATATGGACTATCTTTTTCTGTCCCTTTACTTTAAATATATTTTTGTCTTTGCATTTACAGTGATTCTTTTGTGTGTGGCATATATTTGGATCATGCTTCATTGTTTTTCCATTCTGTTAATTTTTGCCTTCTAATTGGATAATTTAACCCATTTACATTGAAAGTAATTACTAGCAAGGAAGGACTTACTTTTGATATACCAAATGGTATCCTACTAAAAAAAAACCCTCAAAAAGTCTGTAATGGAAAAAATGAGAAACAAAAATGTGACATACAGAAAGCACATAACAAATGTCAAAAGTAAGTCCTTCCTTGCTAGTAATTACTTTCAATGTAAATGGGTTAAATTATCCAATCCCTTTATCATGGGGTTACAATTAGTATCCTAAATGTCTAACAATATAGACTGAATTGATGGTAACTTAGTGTCAATAGAATTTATATAATATATATTAATATACACATTTTTCTGGTTTCCTTTAAGTTTTTGTCCATGGTTTCCTTTAATTCATTAAACATTTAAAACAGTTGATTTAAACTCTATGTTTAGTAAACCAAAATCTGTCTTCTTCTATGACAGTTGCTGTTAATTTCTTCTATGAATGGGCCATAATTCTCAGTTTTATCAAAAACATTTATTTTGAATATTATAATAAATCAATAATTCAGATGTTTTCCTCAAAAAAATATTTTTGCTTGATGTAGGCTGTAGCTGTTTGTTTAGTGACTTTTCTAAGCTTTATTTGTAAAATCTGCATTATTTGTCATTTGCATCCTCTGAAATTTCTTTTCTTTTAGCTTATGTTCAGCTACCGTTTTGACAGAGACTTCCTTGAAGTCCAAAAGCCAAACTGAGTGCGTGTGTGTGGTGTGTGTGCATGTGTGTGCATGGTGTGTGTGGTGTGTACGTGTGTGTGGTGTGTGTGTGTGTGTATGTGTGCGTGTGTGTGTGTGAGAGAGAGAGAGAGAGAGAGAGAGAGAGAGAGAGAGAGAGAGAGAGAGAGAAAGGGATCTTCCAGGCTTTGCCAGGGCACAGCTTCAGACAGCTTCGATACTTGCCCAGGTCATTTTCAACTCTGCCTTAGCCTTTGCTTCTTGCTTGCCCTGAATTTAGAGCCAGGGGTTAGAGCTTAGGACTTTCCACGTCTTTTCTGAATGTGCGTCCTGCCCTGGCCTTGCACCTGGCTTTCTAAATTACCCAGTAGGCATGAGAGCTTTCCAATACCCTAATTTCCCCAAATAACTCTCTCCCCTGCTTTTCCTCCCGTGTTTGTGGTGCTTTATCACATGATTCAGCCACAATCTTTTGGTCCAGGCAGCTGCAAGTCGTTCACTTACCTCACAATGTTTTTGACCAATGCCCCCCAACTTTTTGCCCTGAATGAGTTCTGAGTTGGCAAAACACACACATCACCTTGCCTCACTCCTCAGCTAGCTCCCATGTGGGTTAGAACAGACAACTCTTTGCAAGTAAGGTCTGCTCTGATCCTCCAAAAACGCCCACACTTGAAGTGCAGGCTGCTGCCATCTTAAAAACTGCTCTGAGCTGGGAAGGAGGTGAGGAAAATCAAGTAAAAATGCCACAAACCTTTCCTATCAGTTAAAGCTCCCTTGTTCTTGATTCTGCTTTCACTTACTTGTTATAAACCTTTGACTCTTTTCCAGAGTTCTGACAAGTTATTCTTACAGTTGTTGCTTGGTTTTTCAGTGCTTCTATGGAGAGAAAAGTGTTTGGAGCTGCTTGCTCAATCATTTTCCCTGACATCTACCTGTGCACAGATTTTTATGTAAACATAAGTCTTCAGCTATCTGGGAGAAATGCTCAGGAGTGCAATTTCTGGGTCACAGGGTAGTCATATGTTTAGTTTTTTAAAAAATTCCAAACTGTTTTCCTGACAGCAATGTATGAATGATACAGCTTCTCCATGTTCTTTTCAGTGTTGTCACTATTTTTTAAAATTTTACCCATTGTGATACATATGTAATGATAGCACATTGTAATTGTAATTTGCATTTTTCTAACAGCTATTAATGTTAAACATCTTTTCAAGTGTTCGCTTGCCATCTGCATATTCTCTTCAAAATTTTTTCCTTCTTTCTAATTGAATTTGTTTTTTTATTTTTATTTTTAATTTTTTTTTACTGTTGAGTTCTGAGAGTTCTTTATATATTATACATTCTAGTACTTCGTGAACTTTGTGGCTTGGAAGTATTTTCACCCACATTGCATCTTGTCTTTTCAACCTCTTACCAGGGTCTTCACAGAGAAAAACCATAAAAACTAAATTGGTTTTGAGACCCTTTGCTGGAAACCTGAATGCTTTTCTTTATGACCCAGCAGACTCTGCCCCAGGATCAGGGCCCATCAGCTTGGACTCTAGACCCATTGGTGCTAAATTCCGAGATCCCATCTTGCTGCCAACTTGTTCCTATAGAACCAACCTCCTTTCTTGCCTTAAAACTTTTACCTGTCTCCACCTGACTGCACATTTCAGCACATCCACCAGCTGTGTGGCTTGTCACTCACTCAGTCTCTCTGAGTTTCAGTTTTGTAAGCTGTGAAATGAGAATAATAATGCCAAATTGTGGCAGACCCAGTTCCCAGCTCTCTGCGAAGCTTCTGAGTGACGACTGTCCAATCAAGAGGCCCTCAGAGCAAATCCCCCGCGGAGCGACCACGTGATGCTCTCTGTTGTCACTTCCTCCCTCGCTGCCCCCCGCCTTCCCTGTGGCTTCCTGCAGTCTGTTTGCAAAGAGAAGTGAACGCCACGTTCTGCTTGGCCTCAGAAGATGTTATTGTATCTCTGTAAAGCTTTACGCCATTCTGGGGTGTATTTCCCTCACATTCTTGCATGGCCCACATCACAGTGGGAACAGGCTGTCCTGAGCATTTCACAGCCTGGACATTTAATGGCATCACCCTGTGAGATGAAGGGAAAGCCATAAGAAAAATCCAATTTGGCCTCCGGTAGCCATAGTTGCCTTAAGTAGTCTCCTTTTTTAATGTAATAAAAGGAGCAAACCTAAAAAATATATAAATAATGCCAAATTAATGTGATTTTTGTTGGAAGCCTTTAAACATTGCAATAGCTTTATTATCTCAGTTGATTTTTGTCCTTAGTGTCTCTGAGGTCCCCTCCTAGGTGGAACTCTAGTTCTGGCCTCTCCTAGTCAATCCTGTTACATTTTCACCCAGACCCCATCCTGCTGATGACCCTCTCCTGTCAGCAGAGGGTGCTTTGTGTCAAGCTGATGATGGCTTTCTGTGGGCTGTGTATTCATTGTATAATGAAGAAATGAGCAACTACTGTGTGCCAGGCACTAATGCCACAGCCATTATCTTTCAATTACTCAGTCCCCAGGCACCTATAAATGCATTGTAAGGGGATCAGCGAGTATCTGGGGTTTAGACTATTGCTGTGGTGTTAAGCCCAGGTGAGTGTTCTGGAGGAGCGGGAGCCCTGGCCTCGGTTCCATGCATGGTGGTTCCCAGCCTCCATCTGAGACGAGCACACTTGGCCTCCACCTGCAGCAGGCAACCACATCCCTCCCAGACTCCATATTCTCTTTCGCCTCCATGTAGACTGGATCCTCCTGACGAGATTGACTGGATGCAGAATGTAAGATATTGCTGCAGTACCATGCCAGGGGCTCAGCCTGCAGGGCCCCTTGCCGTGGGCCCTGCCCTGACCCAGTGTGAGGATCTGATAACCATGACTCTTGCTCTGTTGCTGAGCCCACACTGGGCCACAATTCTTCTGACTCCATTTCTTCCCCTATTGTCTGCTCCAGTGAACCTCCTCATATCCCAGAGCACTCCTGGCCTTGAGGCTTTGCCTTGTTCTTACCACTGTTCTCCCCAAAATCAGCAGCTGGGACTCTGGCTACATGTGGACAGACACTCATGAGGTCATCTTGCCTGGACTTCTAAGTTTCACTTGTGTTAAGGCACTTCACCTGGAGCCCCATGTGGCCCATTTACCTGGCCCTACACAGCCATATCCACCAAGTGGAACTCTCCATCCATACTAGAAGCCAAGGCAGTTCCCTTCATTCCCTGTTCTGCCAGGGAGGGTGGGAGGATTTAGGTGCAGTATCATTTCTTCTTCTCCTCCTCCTCCTCCTTCTCCTCCTCCTTCCCCTTCTTCTTTCTCCTTCTTCTTCCTCCTTCTTCCTTCTTCCTTCTTCTTCTCCTCTTCTTTCTTCTTTATTAGTATTATTACTATTATTATTTTGGTACAAGATCTTACTCTGTTGCCCAGGCTAGACTGCAGCAGCGTCATCATAGCTCACTGCAGCTTCAAACTTCTGGGCTCAAGCCATCTTCCTGCCTCAGCCTCCCAAGTAGCTGGGACTACAGGTGCACACCGCTACGCCTGGCTAATTTTTCTATTCTTTGTAAAGACAGAATCTGGCCATGTTGCACAGGCTAGCTCGAATTCCTGGCCTCAAGTGATACTCCTGCCTCAGCTTCCGAAAATGCTGGGATTGCAGGCGTGAGCCACTGTGCTCGGCCTTGGTGCAATATCTGACCCAGTCCTTTGCTTGATCTGGTCCTAACTAACCAGTTCTCATGATGTCAAGGTAATAACCAACCAATTAAGAAAACTGTGCAGGACCTGTTTTCCTTACTGTTGAGAATTTTCTTAACATTCCATCCATTACACGACCACAAGAGCTCTCTAACCTGCCCTGCTTTGCCCTTCAGGACAATGTGTGATGTGCCCCTTTCCTCAGTGGGGACTTGAGATTGAGAAGCTGCCTGTGGACAGAGATGGTGACCAGGGCTTTGTCACGCTGGGCCTCTGACCTAGTTTTCTCTCCCTCTCCCTTTCTCCCACTCTCTCTCTCTGTCTGTCTCTCCCCTCTCCCTCTCTCTCTGTTTTTCCGGATCGTCAAACCCACTCAGCTGATCTCCTGGAAGACATGAGGTTGTTGCTCGTACAACAGGAAATCAGCCACAGCAAAAGAACAAAGGACATGGCTGCAGCCATTTGTCAGCAGCAACGTTTGACACAGCTGTAAGGACACCTCTGATAACAGGCGAGCCAGTCAGCATCTTCTCTCCAAAAGCTACAATTTACTCAACAAGAGGGGAAAGCCTTGGCAGAATTAATCACTTAGCAAAAAACAATTTCACAGTAGAATAAACAGAGGAGAGATAAAATAATAAATGCATTGCATTATCCAGTTTTACCCCAGAACTTCATATACTAAGAAATAACAAATTAATTTCAACTATGACTGAAACACATCCTATTTAGAAAAATCCCCAAAAGAGGTCTAGAGATGGAAGACATTCTGAGATGATAAATATCTAATGTCAAGCTTTCACTCAGCCACAGGCTTCTGGCCAGTACTGCTAACTTGGCCACATCTGAGTGAGCAGTAGAAAGAGAAAAGGCACAGGAGAATACTAGAAAAACAACATGTACAGCTACTATTGGTGTTTATAAAATGAAGGAGCAAAATATACAAATGCACATATATTTTTCAACAAATTCACTCCATTGCTCTGTAAGATTGTCAGGCTCCTGTTTTAGTACCTGGTATGACATCTTGCAAAAGTGTCTGGTGTTCAGTGAGGAATTGAAACAAAAGTCAGCAAACAATGTCTATTTCACAATAAAAAGCTGGGTTGTTTTCTTCATGCTTTGCTGCGTGGATGGACTCACTGCATTAATGCTAATGGTAATGGACTTGGATATCCCTAGAGAAAATGTGTTAACCCTAAGGAACTTGGGAGTTCATACCTTTAGGCCCACGGTGAGGTGGGGGCAAGTATAAAGCTTTTTGACTTTGAAGTCCTGGGTCCGAAGCTGTATTTGCTGGACCTGCCCCTGAGTATTGGGAAGTTGTGAAAATAGACAGATGACCTATGAAGCATCAAGTTGTGCTCTGGACAGTGGAGGTTTTATATTAAAGCAGGATGGCTTTGCTCTAAGGTAGCAGATGAAGTGTTTCCTGATGTAGAGACAACACCTGATCTAGGATTTCCCCATTTTTGAAAATGCGTAAAATTCTATGTGTTTGCACGGCCTAGCTATCTGACGCTGTGTAGCAAACCAGTCCAGGACTTAGTGCCTCAAACAACAGCCACTGTGGGGCTCACATTTGTGTGCATCGGAAACTATGGCATAGTACGCAGAGGTAGCACTGCTCTGCTCTATCATGAGGAGGCAAAGGAGGTGTGGTTGGAATAGTTGGCGGTGGCTGGGACAACATAACTGGCATCTTATTTCTGGGACGTGATTCTGGCTATTGGCTGGCCTCCTTGTTGCTTCTCCATGGCTGCTTGCTGGGGCTGGAATGTCTGAGATGGTTTTTCCACTAATATATCTGTTTTTCAGGCTAGCATGGCTGAAATAGATAGGACTGGCCAGGCCCTGTTCTCTCTCCACTGGACAACTCCACGGGCCTGTCTTGGGCTTCCCCACAGCTGTCTCAGGGTAGCTGAGCATGGATTCTAACAGATAGGAAGTAGAAGTTTCCAGTCTTTGAAGACTCAGGCCTGAAGACTTGAACGAAGCCATGCCTGCCATGTCATACGTGGCTGGGCAGTCACAAAGCCCACGCAGATCGAAGGGAAGAGGAATTAGACGCCATCTCTCAGTGGGAGAAGCAGCAAACAATTTGCAGCTATCTTTCATCCACCACAAGCCATAAATTGTTGGTGAGTAAAACTGGGGAGGTGTAGGGTAGGAACATGCCTGCTTTTGCTAAAAGAATTGTAACTCACAGTAAATTATCTGATTATTGTCTGTCTCAGGCAGGAAAGTTACACCCTCCTCAGGTGATGAGTGAAAGCAGAGAGTGCAGGATCTTCATGTCTGATTTCTAAGGTGGCAGAGACAGGAGGAACTTCCCTCTGTCACCAAAGCAGGGCCCGTGAGACAGGAAAGGAGATGGGCCAGGGAGCCCCATCTTCTCTCTGCAGGCACAGGCAAGAGGTGCCGCCTGAGTTTCCTCCCATCCCCACTGCCTAGAAAGTGGGATTGCACAAAAAGTCAAATTTAGGACTAACTAACAATACAGTTATTTTATATTTTTACAGTCCTTATACCCTTAAAAATAAAAAAGCAAATTCACCTATGTCTGTGCTGTGAATTTGGGTATTTTACTCCAAGATGGTGAAAGGTTTGTCCGGGGTTATAGACTGAAGGTCGCTTTCAGAGCCAAGACCTGAAGTCCAGCCCTGGACGTGGAGCCCAGCGCTACATGACCAGGTCCCCGTCCTGCCCAGCTCTGCCCCAGTCTAGGCCTGCGCTATGTTCCACTGCCTTGGAATATTGCCTCTTTTGGAACACAAAACCCACCAGTCTCTGAATCACAGCTCTCAGGATTTTGCTTGGTTTGTATTTTTGCCTCTTTTTAGACAAACATGTCTGCATCCTCAACTGCATCCTCAATCCTGTAAGTTACTGAGAGCAGGAAAGGCCATTTGTGATTTTAATGTTTTCCTTGGCGGCCTGTAATTTGTTGATGCTTTTGGGTGAGAACCAGGAAATCATTATCACCTGCAACTGACTTGTTTCATGAGACTTCTTCATGTACCAGCGCAGTGTGGCCGCGGCCCCTCCTCCTCCCTGTCTCGTTCCAGTGTGGAGGCGGCATCCACTCGGTACACTCCGGTCCTTGGTCCTCGCTTCCCTTCCTGCGGATCACATCTGCCTCCCACACGGCTTGACATGCAACTGTTACTAAAGTGTTTCAGTTTCCTGGGGAATGGCTCTGCGTGGGGGAACAGCTGCCAGGGGTACCCCACTATGTGTAGCGCCCCCTCCTTCTCCCCTGAATCTACAGGACCTGAGCTTTCCCTACACTGCCAAGTCCCTCTGCGACAGAAACACGGAACTGCCGCACAGCTGCCGAGAGCTTCTCTGACGTGCATCTGCCCTCCTGCCAACCGCACTAACAAGAATGAAATTCTTCTGAAGCTTCTACGGAGACTGGGCAGTGTTCTCCTGCATTCTCAGGGCCCAGGCATCAGGGTGCTGGGTCATAGCGCCTGCCTCCGGGTCCCTAAGGCTGGGGGTGCTGCTCCTGAACATAGGTTAGGAGCAGGTCAACCCAAGGCATGGCCCCCCAAGAGCTTGGTGTTGCAGCCATCTATCTCAGAAAGTTCTGACTTGAACAGACTCTGCCATGGAAGGCAAAGAGTCCTAGACCAGGGGTTCAGAAAGCATTTGATCTAACTTCACTTTTTTCCTCCAACACTTTATTATGTTTCTTCCAGCAAAGTATTATTTTGTATTTTCAAACATACATTGCAGTTTAAAATCATTTACAATAAACAGGCTGGGTGCAATGGCTCACACTTGTAATGCTAGCATGCTAGGAGGCTGAGGCAGGAGGATTGGTTGAAGTCAGGAGTTAGAGACCTGAGCAAGAGTGAGACCCCCATATCTACCAAAAAATAGAAAAAAATTAGCCAGGTGTGGTGGTACACATCTGTAGTCCCAGCTACTGGGGAGGCTGAGGCAGGAGGATTGCTTGAGCCCAGGGGTTAAGTTACAGTGAGCTATGCTGATGCCACTGCACTCCAGCTGGGGCCACAGAGTGAGACTCTGTCTCAGAAAAAAAAATTCATTTACAATCAACACTCATACACCTCAATATTTTACTCTTACTTTCTCTAGTATGTCTCTAACTATCTATTCTTCTACTCAACAATCAATCCATTTAAATTTCAGGGATTTCAGGGTAAGTTTTAGATATCAAGGGAAATTTTCCAAAACACTTCTGCTCACATATCATGAATATTTGCCTAATCTTTACTTACAGTTTATTTTTTATCTCTTTA
This sequence comes from Avahi laniger, assembly GCA_963575035.1. Lineage (NCBI taxonomy): Eukaryota > Metazoa > Chordata > Mammalia > Primates > Indriidae > Avahi > Avahi laniger. The sequence continues at coordinate 10,609 of CAUYSK010065308.1, forward strand.
ACAGGTATAAGGCACAAATCTTCAGTGCACATTAGACAAGTTTTGACAAATACATACATACATCTCTGTAATACAAATCCTTATCAAGATATAGAATACTGCTATACCATGTTGTTTGCCAGGGATGCCATAACAAGTTACCACAAACTGGGTAACTTAAAGCAGCAGAAATGTATTCTCCCACAGTTCAGGAGGCTGGAAGTCCAACATCCAGTAGTCAGCAGGACCACACTTCCTCTGAGGTCTCCAGGGAGGAACCATTCCTTGTCTCTTTCCAGCTTCTTGTGGTTGCTGGCAAGGGTGGGTGTTCTTTGTCTTGTAAACATGTCACTCCACTTTCCAGCTCCATCTTCCCCTGGCCTTCTTTCTTTGGGTTGTGTCTGTCTGTCTCCAAATTTCTGTCTTCTGAGTTCATTCCATTCTCACTGCTAAATAATATGCCATTGTATAGATAGGCCACAATTTATCCATTTTTCCTTGATGAACACCTAGGGTGTTTCTGCTTTGGAGGTCTTATTAATAAAGCTGCTATGAGCTTTGTAGAAGTCTCTTTGTAGACATATATTTTCGTTTCTCTTGTGAAAAGAGAAAAGCCTTAAAGTGGGGTTGTTGAGTCATAGGATGGATGCAATTTTGTACCATTTTACATTCCCACGAACAATCTATGAGAGTTCCGATTGATTCTCATGATTCTCATTCTTGCTAATATTTGTAAAATTTTTAAATTTTTTAGCCATACCGATGGATGTGTAATCATTCATAATAATTACAATTTGCATTTCTCTGATAAGTAAAGACATTGAGCACATTTTAATATGCTTATAGGCATTTGCTTATCCTCTTTGGTAAAATGTTTATTCAAATATCTTGTCCATTTTATAATTACATTTTGGTCATTTCAGTGTCATAAGTGCTCTTTATATGATATATTCTGGCTGCCACATATATAATTTGTAATTTTTTTTTTTTGAGACAGAGTCTCACTGTATTGCCTGGGCTAGAGTGCCGTGGCATCAGCCTAGCTCACAGCAACCTCCAAATCCTGGGCTCAAGCGATCCTTCTGCCTCAGCCTCCCGAGTAGCTAGGACTACAGGTATGCGCCACGATGCCCGGCTAATTTCTTCTATGTATTTTTAGTTGTCCAATTAATTTCTTTCTATTTTTAGTAGAGATGGGGTCTCACTCTTGCTCAAGCTGGTTTCGAACTCCTGAGCTCAAACAATCCGCCCGCCTCAGCCTCCCAGAGAGCTAGGATTACAGGCGCGAGCCACTGCGCCCGGCCATAATTTTTAATTTTTTATTCATAGTCTGCACCCTGGGATCTTTCAAATCCAAAACTTTTAATTTTCATGAATTATAATTTATGAATTTTTGTTTATACTTATTGCTTTCAGTGTCATAAGTGAAATATTTCCTGCCCCAAGTCACAAAAATATGCTTCTATGTTTATTTCTAACAGATTTATAATTTTTTTATATGTCTTTGCCTATGATCTATTTTGAATTATGTGTTCTGTATGGTGTGAAATAGGGCTGGAGGCTAATTTTGTATTTTCTTGTGGATATCAAGTAGTTTTAGTACGACTGTTAAAAAGACAGTCCTTTCCACATTAGATTGTCTTGAAATCCTTGCCTGATTGACCTGGATAGAAACACCAGTACATTGAAAAGAAATGGGAGACTGGGTGTTTCGCCTTCATCCCACTTTATGAGGACAATATTACCTGATTAAGCATGATAGTAGGTTTAGGTTTTTGTAGATGCCTTTCATTAAATTGAAGAAGTTCCCTTCTATTTATAGTTTGCTGTGTTTTTTTTTTTTTAATCATGACTAGGCATTGCATTTTGTCATGTTTCTCAGCACCTATTGAAATTATTAAATGGTTCGTCTCCTGTATTTTGTTGATATGGTGAATTATAGTGTTTACTTTTTGATTGTTAAACCAACCTTGTGTTTGCACTTGCTAAGTGAAATAAATTCTACTTTCCCATAATGTATTACACTTTTTGGATGTTACTAGATTCGATTTCCTAATACGTTGCTAAGAATTTTTAATCTATGTTTACAAGAGATGTTAGTAATAACCTTCTTTTCCTCCTTCTTCCCTTTCTCCTCCTCATCTCCCTCCTCCTTCGTCTTCTTTTTCTGTCTTTGTCAAGATGATTTCGATGCCGTCATCCAATGAGTTCAATCGTTTTCCCCATCATCTGTTTTCTGAACATGTTTGAGTGAGATTGGTTATTTCTTCCTTGCAAGTGTCAGGCACTATTATATTCACGTATCCTCACAGATAATCTGGAAGGTGTTTTATAGGTGAGAAATTTGAAGCTCTGAAGTGCTAAAGAATTTTACTAGCGTCATAAGGCACTTGTCAGAGTTACCTCTGAACCAGGCCTGTCTAACCGAAAGCTCTAGTCGTATTTATTTTGTGTCCCCACAAGGACTTGGTGGACTCCTGAAAGCCTCATTGACTGACAGAGCAAAAGCCTACACAAGCCTGTCAGCTGAGGGGATGCACAGCTGGACTCTTCTCAAAAAGGCCTCGAGTGTCTCTTTATAAACAAGGGAATGCCTCCAACCAGGACCAACAGGATCCCCGTGTCTGGGGAGGGTCTTACAGAAGTGAGCAGAGTTACTGTGGCAATAGCCAGTGTGTGAAGCTCCCACAGGCTAGGAGAGAAAAACTCCACCTGCTCATTGCCTTTCCCAGCCTCTTGGCAGGAATCTTCCCCAGTGAGGAATCTGTAGGGAAAAAGGGACAGTTGCGTGGGGTTTTGGAAAAGGGCCCCAGGGAGACCAGCTGGACACGGCAGCCCCACGTGCACTGGGGACATGAGCACATGCTTGTTTCCTTGAGTCAGGAGCTGGGCCTGGGACTGCCGTGGGGCTGTCAGGTCCTCAGAGGAGGAGCAGGCTGGCATTGTCCTGTTGCTTGGGACCTGCTCCAGGAATCCCTCAGCTTCCATCAGTCAAGCACTCACCCCCACCTCAGTCTCATGGAAGTAATTTTAAACACACAGAAGCAGGGGATTTGGAGTCTGCTAATTTGCAATTTAAGTTCTTTCAGATGCTATCTTTACTTTTTCATTATGTAGGGGAAAAAGGTTTACTTTGTAAACTTAAAAGAATAAGATTTCAGTAGGAATTTTACAAACGTTTAAGAGAGTCTGGATGCTTCCACTTCCCGCCCCAGGTGTACCGCAGGCTGGAACCTGGGAGGAGAGCAGGTGGGGCCTGGATCTCCTGGGAGCAGAGAACCCAGGCATGCATATTGGCTTTGGAAAGAGCAAGACAACTTCTTCCCAGCAGATTTGATACCTACAGTGTTTTATTCATTTTGAATATTAGAAAAAGCATCTATCAACCCTCTGAAGATAGGAAGAGCTGGGCCACACCCAGGGAATTAAAATTTTGCCCTGGAAAAGTGGAAATCCACAAACCATTGCTTAGAAATGGGAGGTGGCTGAGACTCTTGGAAAGCAAGATTTGGGTCTCTGTTTCCCATCTGTTTCTGAAGATAAAGAAAACGCACAGAAAGAGCGGCTTCTTCCTCTGCTGCTAGAACAAGAAAGGTGTGGGCTCTGCAGAAGGACCAGGAGCTGGAAGCTGTGCCTGGAGGGACTCCCCTTCCTGCTCGGGGAGTAAGAAGAGGGAGACCTGTGACATCTGTTCTCCTGGGCTCCCCCAGGCTCACTGTAGACCCTCAGGACTGGTCACACCCAAGCCTTGTTTTGTCACATGGCAAGCAGATGGTGGAGACAGGATTCGAGGTATGGGCCTGACTCAAGAAACGGAGCTGTCAAGCCACATGTCTCTATCTCTATTTCTGGCTTTTGAATAAAAAATTATTGCCTTTTAGGAGCAGAATTTAATAAAGCTCACATTTGGGAAGAGAGATTTAAGGTATTTCTATGTTATTTATATAAATGTCCAACTGTAGTCCCAGGAGGTGTTTTTATTTTATTTTTAAAATTTTGTGTTAAGAGGCACTGAGAACTGTAGCTCAGGGTAAACACAGGGTGAACAGGGAGCATAGCTGTGCAAACTTTCTTGTGTGCTGTTGCTGGACTTTTTTTTTTCTTTTCTAAGTAAAAGAGGTTCTAGATTTTCATCTAAGGTTGTCTAATACCAGCCCCTTTGGTGCCTCCTAATTCTCAGCTAAGCTAAAATGCAGCTCCCCCAAATCCCCAGGGCTCCTGCGGACTTTTGGGGAGGGTGAGCAAGGGAGGCTTTCGCTCAGACCAAGCAAGATGGCCCTGAGCCGCCTGCACTAGGACAGCTCACGATGTCACCTGGACTGGACTCTAGCCATGGTGTAGTCCTGCTCTGTGTGTGTGTGTGTGTGTGTGTGTGTGTGTGTGTGTGTATGAGTGTGTGAGATACGACATTCCTCTCCTTTAATTCCAGGTTAGAGATAGAAGGATGTTTTGTGTGTGTCAAATCCTGAGGCCCCAGGAGGAGATGAGGCTCTGTGCTCAGCTGAACAGACCGGCCACTCCCCATTTCCTGCTTCTCCTTTCTCTGCACGTCATTGTCCTCTGAGCATGTTCTGTCAGCTGTTTAGTGTGTCTCATTGTAAGATTCTAAGGCTGAAACTTCTGTCTTTCTACCTTTTGACAAACACACATTTTACCCTCCTCCGCCTGGGTACAAAACGCATTTGTGATATTTTATCTTCTGTTTTTCTCCCTTGACCCTTTTGGTCCTATGGGCACAGCACACAGACCTCGCGTGACATGACCACAGAGCTTCAGGTGAGACAGAGACAGCCTACTCCATGCCACAGTCCTCTTTGTCAACAATGAACTAGGGCCAGGGATATTAAGTATCTTGCCAGAGATTCCACACCTCGGTGGGTGTGACACAACACAGGCATATATCTGGGCTCTGTCCCCAGTTCCTGGCACAGAACCTTCAACCCTAGGAATCTCCTGAGTGATGAGAGTGTCTTCTGCATGCAAATGAGATGACTCCTGGTCAGGAGGGGGTGCATAGACAGCTTCAGTATGGGAGCTGTCACCAGAAAGACTAAAAACGTGATCAGGGAACTTTCAGCTCCATCCTTCACCTCTGGAGATTGAGTTCAATCACCAAATGACCAAGGATTTAATCCGCTGTGACTGTGTAATGGAACTTCTGTGCACCCCCTAACCTGCAGGGTTCAGAGAGCATCTGGGTTGGTGGCCCATGGGGAGCATGGAGGGAGGCATGCCTAGAGAGAGCCTGGAAGCTCTGTGCCCCTCCACCTATACCATGCCCTGCGCATTTCCACCTGGATGTCCATGAGTTGTATGCTTTATAATAAAATGGTAAACAGAAGTGTTTCCTTGAGTTCTCTGAGTCATTTTGGTGAATTATCAAACCTGAGCAGGGATGTAGGAACCCACAAATTTGTAATCAAGTTAGACAGAAGTTTGGGCAGCCTGGGCCCCCATTTGTGCTAGGCAGTCTTGTGGGAATGAACCATTAACCCTGTTGAGTCTCATGCTAACCCTGGGTAGTTAGCGTCAAGATAGGATTGAATTGTTGGACACCCAGCTGATGTCAGAGAATTGGCTATGATGTGGGAAAACTCCACACACCTGGGGTCAGAGAAGACATCTGACGTGGGGCTGAGCTGGTGCTATAATCAGGCCTCCTGGTGCCCTCCCCACAGCACCCCTCTGAAGAAACTCTCCACAGGTGCCTTCTGCTGAAGGAGTCCTAGGAGAGCGCAGGAGGACCACACCACCCAGTTATCGAGGATCAGCACAAACAGGGAACAGGGAACAGGCAGCGAACAGGCATTCCTCCCTATTACGGCTTGAATGCATCTCTCAGAGTCCATGTGCTGGAAAATTTATCCCCAAGCAACAGTGTTGAAACATAGGAACTTTGGGAGATAATTAGGTCATGAGGGCTCTGACCTCATGAACAGGTTGATGTCATCATCTCCAGAGTGGTTCGTTTTCTCAAGTGGGCTTGTTACAAAAGTGAGCCTGACCCTCCTGACCTCTCACTTTCATCTTCTCTTGCCCTTCCACCTTCCCCCATGGGGTGACACAGCACGAAGGCCCTTGCCAGATGCCAGCTTAATGCTCTTGGACTTCCCAGCCCCCAGAACTGTGAGCCAAATACATTTCTGTTCAATATAAATTACCCAATCTGTGGTATTCTCCTATAGCAACAGAAAATGGATAAGACACTCTCCAACCAAATTGCTCAGAAGGAGAGAGAAGGGCCGGACCCACACTGGACTCACACTTGGGTATGTTTTTGTCCGCACCTCCCCTCACATACAAGATCATCACAGGTATGGGGGATGGAATAAACCAATCAGCTCTGACTGTGTCTGGAAAATGGCTGAAAGGGAATTTATTAATGGTCAGCACATTCATGAATTGTTTGACATGTTATGATTTCTGTCTTATCTCAGGGCAGCACTTTAATAAATCCCACCCTGAACTATCCTAAACTGAGTGTTCTGGGTGGTCACCAGCCAAGCTCCCCAGGCCCTGAGATACCAGGAACACACAATTCACACATTTGCTAAGTTCAAGGATTCAGGTTCATCCTCCCAGGCAACACTGACTCCCCCAGGTGCAGAAACTTATTCTCCACTTCCTCTTCCTCATCCTGCTCCACACTCCAGGTAGCACCAGCCCATGTAGGCCACAGTGATGTCTGATAAATGCCCCTGCCTGGCTGGCTCATGGTCTGACCATGCCCCCCACCACAGTTCCTCCTGCCCAGATCCGCCACACACTTAGTCTACATGCACCTGTCTTGCCCCCGTGGGCTGAGCAGCTCACGGTGACACAGCCCCGTCCTGCTGGAGGCTCTCACGGGGGCTTCCCTGTGTTGGTACCAGCCCAGCATCAGCCTGCCTAAGCTTTGGCAACACTCATCCGGGATGGTGGTATTACCACGTGGGAAGCAGGAGGCAGCAGAGGAGGCAGAGAAAGAAGGAGGACACATTGGGGTGATGAGGAAAGATAATGCTTGCGTCTCAAGTCACTTGGCCCAGACCCTCCTCCCTCTCCCCTGATCCCCATCGGCCTTCCCAGGGCTTGAAAACCTGGCAACTGACAGACAACGCTGTTGTTCTCAGCTCTCAGGTCCTCTGGGTTTAATGCCAGTTCACAAATCCAATCATTTTGTCAGACCAACAAGTACCGTCACATGAAGTCAACATCCCTGATTACATTTCTGTCTGTTTATTTACTTTTTAGAACCGCATGCAACACACTATTAATTCTGTGTCTAACCCCTCAGGCTTCATAAGCCATGAGGGAAGCCCAAGAAGACAGTGACTGGTTTTCCATCTACTCTGACGTCTCTGGATTGTGGGAACCTGACCTGAAAGAGATCCCCGCCAGCAGGCCCAGCACTCCCCAAAGGGCAGGGGAACCCAGGAGCATGTGGCTCACCCCAGGGAGGGTGGGGTCCAGCCTCAGTCTACAGGAGCGCTGTCAATATGCCGCCTCCAGTAACTGGAATGCAGTTGCATAACTCCCCAGCACAAGCTTCCTGGCCCTGCTTGGGGTGTTTTCGGCACACAGTGCTCTCGCTAGGGCTCAGGGACACGGTGCAGGGGAGGGATGGTTTCTGCCCACTTACATGGGGGCCACCAGAGACAGCTGCCGCTTCTCTTGGGAAACCTGTCCTTTCTGTAGCTGTTAAGATATACTTGAACCCTGTCAATAATTCAATCTTGAAAATACACATGAAGAGTTTACTCACTTACTTATGAATAACTTTTGCCAATATAATGCATTCACTAAGGAGAACTCAGCCAGATAGGGTAGCTAACAATCACCGAGCATAGTACTAGAAACTCTGCACGTGCTATTGTTACCTCAATGAATCCTCCCAACTCCATGGTGTACACAGCATGGATTCTCACTTCACATGCAGAAATGGAGGTTTCTAAAGAAAGATTCAGAGAAGTTGAGTAACTTACCTGAGGTCACACACCTACCAGTATATAGTGCCAGGATTTGAACTCAGATCTTACTAACTCTGACAGATGTTTTGCCTTCCACATCTTTGGCTTGCATGGCTACTTATCTATGTGGCAAGATGATATACCATTTTTATTGTTCTCTTAATCTTTTTTCCTTCCTCACTCCTCCCAGCCCCCATTTCAGGCAGAGTCAGGCCCTTTCATGTTTATTATTCCATGGCCAGGGCATTGTCTCAAGGCAGAGATCAAAAGCAGCCTAAGATTTGGGACGATTCCTATTAATTCTAAGAGCCAAAGTGCATCACAGAGAGGATGCTAACTGTTTAGGAGTGAAGTGGGGGAGGGTGAGAGAGCAGAGAGAGTAGGGGAGAGATGCCCTGGGACCGAGGTCAGGCAGAGATACGTGGAGCTCTGTGGAAGCCACGACCCATCCGAGCTCTCTGGCTATGCACAGAGGTTGACAGGATGCCTGGGGAGACATGCCCCTGGCACCAGTGTTCCCAGCCCTAAAGACCCCAGACCTTGGCTAGGCACAGGCACCATAAAGCCCCCAGGCCTGAAAGGGCCACATGGCCAGACACATCTGAAGCTCTTGCAAAGAAAAGTGCAAACTGATGGGTGGTAAATGACAGATTTTGAATTTCCTGTGAGCCTCGTGGGACACAGCTCATGGCCCAAATGCAGGTGATGTATGGAAACAAAGCCAGCAGGGAGCTCGGGCCCAGCCGAGTGCACTGCTCATCACTCCCACGCCAACCTTGCCATCAGCCCTCCGTGCTAGCCAAGCACTGCCCTGTCCTGTTCACAGGGCACTCAGACATCGTCCCAGTTGACCTCAGCTAGACCTGGAAGATGAAGGGGCTTGCCCTGTTATGAACTCAGATGCTGCTTTTCCAGACCTGGTGCTCTTCATAGCCTCGTGGCTGAACCCTGGGTGAATAAACACCACCGTCTCCATGTTCCCCTAACGAGGAAGCAGGGTCAGGGCTGTATGGGCTGGTGGTGAGGTATGGGTCATGGAAACTTCTAGGATGTGGCCATGCGACTGGCATGTAATAGGCATCTCACTGCGCATCTGCTGTTCATCAAGCCCTGCAAGAGGAGCACATTGGGAGACAAGAAACCACATGCGCCATGACATAAATGGCAGGGACATGCCAGAGGGACATTTTGCCTTGGCAGAGAGACGAAACAGTGTAATCTCTATAGACAGACATATTTTCTGGAAGCTGCAGAGAGCATGAGAATGATGACTTTGTTCTGTCGGCACCACCATGCAGGCCTTAGTTTCCTCAACTGTAAAATAATATTAGATGGGGTAATGCATTAAAGTGCTTAGCACTGTGGCCGACATGCCGACGCTGAATGACTATTGCACTGCTCCATGCCCTGAGCGTGCTCCACACTTTCCTATGTGTGCACCCAGGCCCGTCTGCCTAGAGCACTGCTCTTGCCCTTCTCCAGTTGATGAGACCTTCACATTTTTAAATGAATATAATATCTAACATTTACTGAATTCTTACTATATGCCAAGAACTACTTTAAATGCCTTACTAAAATTAAGTTATTATGCATTCATAACAACCTGCTGTTGCTGTTATTGTCCCCATTTTATACATAAACTAAGTCAGAGGGAGGATAAATACCTTTCCAGGTGATACAGCAGGAAAACATACCCAGGAGATGTTATTTTTCTCTGTGAAGTCTACAGTGATCCAAACTCACAATAGTTATTTTTTTCTTTACATTTGCAAAGCATGTTAATTTGAAATTTTGATTACTTTATATTTACATATTTTATCCCCGGGCACCATCTGTTCCTACTGTTACAGCACTTACACATCCAATGCAAATGTTTATTTGACTGTTTTCTCCCCCAGGGGTCCACTGGTGGCCTCCCCGTTGTCTCCCTCGTAGCAGGCATCTTTCCTTTGAGAATAAATAAGTAAAATATTTACCAGGTGAAGTACCTTAGTTTTTAGTAAGTTTTCCAGGTGATTTAAATCCACACTAACAGGCGAGAAGTTAATAATTTCCCTCCAAATCACTGTTCTTTTAAGTGGTAGAGCTGGGATTTGAACCGGATGTTTCTGTCTCTAAAGCTTTGGGTCTCCCCATCACATTAGTTTTGAGATAAATCTGAATCAGCCTTTCATTAGGTCTTCAGTTCCCAGGGCTGCAGCTGGCGCTTGTGCCCAACAGAGTTTTCAGGTGATAGTGTGTAGCAATGACCACTCAGATGAGCTGCACACTGGGCCACCTGAGGTGTCAGGAGTGACTAGTTACCATGAGTCACTTCCCAACCCACAGTGTCAGCTTTTCCACTAAGACTTCACTGAGTGATCTTGAAAAGTCATGTGATCTCTTTGGGCTGCAGCAAAGTGAGCTGGTTGCCCATATGATCTTGCAGCTCTGACCGGTTATGATGCTTACTGCAGGGCACTCCGAGTCCTTAGAAACTCAAGGGGACAAAGGTAATGACAATATCATTATAGTTTTCCTACAGAGTCAAATTTCTGTGAGCTTTGGGTCTTTCTGTTAGCTAAGCTGCAACTCAAGTTACATGATCTTTGGGCTATTTAATATCTGTGGACTGTTTTTTTTTTTTTTTTTGGATGAATCCAGCACAGTCATCATTGGAAGCATCTTAATCATTACATATTTTTTTCACTACTTTTCAAAGTAGTTACAATATAACAATGATAAACAAAAATAATGGCTCTGAGATATGTTGAAAATTCTGCTAGTTTACTGCTCGGTAAGCAGGAAAGGCAGATGGTTAAGTCCTGTGGGATGGTAGCCTCAGATTAACCTTCAAAGACTAACTTGGATACAAATATTTTATGGCATTGGAGATACACTCCTCTAAAGACATATACAGAAGAGAATATCCCTGTAAAGACCATCTCTCAGACCAAAGATAAGGGTGGGATTTGTAAAGGCAAAACTATAAAAAAAGGTTGTCGAAGTCCTTTGTTAACTCTGCACTGATTGGTTGTAGTGGTCCTTGTTGCAGGCTAAACCCCAGCCCATTTCCGTTTCTTTAGGAATTGTGTTAACCTATCAGGCCTGTTAGGTTGAATCAAAATGGTGTAAATCACTAAGCAAGCTGTTCTCTTGATTGTTATCAGTTTTTTGAAAAGTGTTCTAATTCCTTTAGTCTGAGGTTTTAACCACCATCTTAAAGCTTCTTATATCTCCCAAGTGGGAACGTTTGCCTGCATTTAGTCTAAAACCAAGAAGAAAATGCCTTTATTGACAAGTAAGTCATAACTCTACTGTAGTAATCATCATGATTGGAAGGTAGTCCATAAATTACCCACTTGTCAGAGAGGATTCTTGCATGCTGATGCAATCACGTTTCATGCTCTCATTCAGCACGCAGGCTAAACTCTCTCCAGCCTCTCCTTTGCTCTTCTCAAGGACTACAACCTTCTCCACTCTCATGGGCTCCAATGCTTACTGCAGGTCATTGATGTCATAGCTAGTGACTTCAGAGCTTCATAGATTGCCCAAAGTCTGGCAGAACACAACTGGGATTTATATAGAAAACCCTACTGGTTTTTAGTAAGGAACATGGCTCACTGCTCTCTTGTCCCACATCCAGGAAGAGAAGGAAAGGAGAGTGATGGCTATCCCATGTGGAATGGGTTGGATACTATAGACTGTCCTCTCTCTGAGCAGAAAAGCAGTCATTGCCAGAGGAAAGACTGCCCAGATCTATTTCAGGTTGAAATAAAAGTATGGTGAGCAATGAAAGGAGAAAAGAATTGCCACAACTTGACCTCAGAAGAGCCTAGCCAATAACTCACCATATGAGCTAAGTGATTTCTTACCTGTGAAATGGAATAATTGTTGTATGGCAGCTTTCAAACATGTCTATAAATATTTGACACTGCTGCCATTGAGAGATGGGGCCCACGGCTCCCTCCCTCAAATCTGAGTAGGCTTGTGACTGCTTAGAACAATACAATGTGGTAGAAGTGATGCTATGTGACTTCTCAGGCTAGATCAGAAAGGATCATGATATTTCTACCTGATTCTCCTAGGTTGCAAGCTCAAGGGAGAAGCCAGCCACCACGTAAGAATTTAGACTACCAAAAATTCACAGTGTTGAATAGGTCACATGCAAATGTTCTGGTTAAAAGCTCAAACTGTGCTCCTAGTCAAGAGCTACCATCAACTTCCAGCCAAGTGAGTGGGTCATCTTATACATCCAGCCCAGCTGAGATGACTGCAGCACCAAATGACATTGTATGTCAGCTGCATCGGAGACCTAAAGCAGTCATGGCCCAGCTGAACTTTCCCCAAATTCCTGACCCACAGAATTTTGAGCAAAGTAAAATATTTGGTTTAAGCTGATAAACTATGGCAAAATTTTTAATGCAGCAATAGTAATTGCAATAAAATTTGATATCTGAATTTAGAGGGCTGCCATATCAAAAACTTATGTGTCTCTGGCTTAAGGCCAGGAAGTAAGTAGAAGCTATTAATAGAAGGTCTTCCAGAGGACTGTTAGTAGAAGCTTACAGACTTTGGGAAAGATGCCAGGGAGGGTTTCAAGAAAAAGGAGGAAAATAATATTGGAAAGGAGAAGAAAGGGGAACCTTGTTATGCAGTAGTAGAAAAATGTTGCCTGTGACAATGTGAAAAATTTTAAAAATGTATGTGAAAAACTAAAAGATATAAACAATAAAATTGCCAGGAAGGATGTTGAGAATGTAAACTGGTATATTTTGACTGCACATGATAAAGTACAGCTAGAGAGAGATGAACTATGGAAGAAAATATGAAGGTATGATTCACTTTTCAACAGGTTTTTGAGGAAATATAGGAGCCAATTTCTGGATTTGAAAATAAAACTGTATTTCATTTCAAGCCACTCCCCACGAAAGTAAGAAAGGTCCTGAGGGCAAAGATACAATCCAAGCTGTAAAACCCTTTGTTAAGAGCCCACTAGCTATAAAATATGGTTTTAGAGCCCCTTTCAGACAAATGAAACACCTACAGATCTTAAGTGTATTATCCTACAACAGCCTCACAGAAAACTCAAGGTAGATAAGGGATTAGCTCAAATATATTTGAATGTAGATTATGTTTAATGTAGTGTAATGCAAATTAGTAGTTAGGAATCCACAAAGCTTTTTAAAGCATTGTATCAGCTTGTACTAAAAGAGATGGAGACAGCTAATATTTAGGCATTAGGAAAATGAGATGAAAGGAAAACTCTAGATACTGAGATGGTGAAGAGAAGGTAAAGGAAATCTTGCTGTTGCTGTCATATAAGAATGAGAAAGGAGAATAGGAGGCTGTGGCTCCAAAGCCAACGTAGGGCCATCTTGAGAGGCCTATTTTCTGTAACAATAATTTGTGATTAAACAAGCCTGGAAACATGTCAATTGATATTAGCCAACTATTGTTTTTTTCATCTGCATGTTCTGTCAATTTTTGAGACAGCTGTATTTAAATATTTAACTTGACTGTGGATTTGCCAATTTTTACCCTTAATTTTCTCAATTTTTGATTAGGTTTTTGAAGCCATGTTACTGGTTTCTACATATTTAGTATTACTATTTCTTCTTGGTGAATTGGTTCTCTTTTTCTGTGTCTCTGGTAAAATATCTTATCTTCAAATCTACATTGTCTGATAATAATAAAGTCACAATAATTTATTTATTTTATTATGATTGGTGTATTATGGTATATTTTTTATTATTTTATTTTAATCTATATGTGTGCTTATATTTAAAGGGTACCTAGTATAGTGTTGTTGTATATTTAGCCCAGTCTAACAATCTCTGTCTTTTAAATTGATTATTTAGCCCACTTACATTTAATATAATGACAAAAAGTGTTAAGCTTAATTCTAGTACTTTACTATTTGTTTTATATTGGGGTCATCTGTTTCTTATTCTTATTTTCTCCTTCCCTACTATCTTTTGGGTCCATCATCATTTTATTTTTTCTATTTGTATTTTAAGAACAGTCCTTGGCTTTCTAAAAATCCATACACACACATGAATTTTTAAAAGCCAAGGGCTATTAAATTTTTAAAATTGGTTTTATATTTCTTTACATATTAATACTTTCTTATGTTCATTTTTTAAAAAGATAGAGGCTTCCATTTGAGATAATTTTCTCTAAGCAAGAAAGACATTCCTTTGATATTTCTGCTACAGATGAATTTTTTCCACTTTTGTTATATGAAGACATATTTATTTGTCCTTCATTTGTGCAGTATATGGTTGCAAAATATAGAATTCTAGACTAACAAATGTTATTTTTTTTTCAGTATTTTAAACATCATTTTGCCATCCTCTGGCATTTATTATTTCTGATAGAAAGCTACCACTCTTATTGTTATTCCACTTAATGAAAGGGTTTTTCTTTCTAATTATTATTAATATATTCTTTCATCTCAGCAAATTGGCTATGATGTGCCTAGGTGTGAGTTTCTTTGTATTTCTTCTGCTCTAAGTGTGCTGAGCCCATTGGATCTCTTCAAGTATTGATTCTGCTTACCTCTATCTTTCTATTTCTTCTGGGACTCTAAATACACATCTGTTGGACTATTTGATGTTTTTCTTTGAGGTTCTGTTATTTTTAATTAACTTTTTCCCCTAACTTTTAATGCTTTACAATGCTTCATAAAAGGACTCAAAATTTATTTTAAACTACAATGCAATTATGATAATGAAAAATCACCTTTAATCAAAACATGAAAATTTGTAAAACTAATCATTTTTAAAAATATTGTTGTTTTTTCGTTGCAAATTCATGTGGGTAGCATTTATTCTGTTACATATGGAGGCATTTTACTTTCTTATTTTGGAGTAAAAAGTATTTTTAAGCCCAATATTGTTTAAATTACTTTGGAAATAAATAATACTGTGGTAGTGCCAATTGGTTGACTTCACCAGACGAAAGGAGGACCATGCAAAACTAGAGATGGGATTTTACATAAGGACAAGGATGGTCCAACATTTTTGCTTTCTAATCCACTGGCTGTCTTTATAGTCATTCATTCGAGGATACATCCCTGAGTCTCCTTCTTGTTGGTGTAAAAATTATTGGAAAAGCATATTTTCCTTCTAAGAATTCTTCTTACAGATACACTTGTGTAAGTATGCACAGATGTCCAGCTGGCCCTCCATATCTGTGGGTTCTGCATTTGTAGATTTGACCAACCATGGATGAAAATATTCGAAAAAATTTTTTTCAGTGCAGATTGTTGCATCCGTACTGAACACGTACAGACTTTTTTTCTTGTCATTATTTCTTGAACAATACAGTGTAAGAACTATTTACATAGCATTTACATTGCATTAGGTATTGTAAGTTATCTCGAGATTTAAAGCATGTGGGAGGCTGTGCGTAGGTTATTTGCAAATACCACACCATTTTGTATAGAGGACTTGACCATCTGTGGATTTTAGTAGCAACTGGGGGTTCTGGAATCCATTCCCTATGGATACCGAGGGACAACTGCATGTACATACATGTTCATTGCAGTACTGTCTGTAATAGCAAAAGACTGGCAGTAACAGTACACATGAATGTTGGGATAGATTGAATTAGGTACATTTATGCAATGGGTTACAGATGTTACAAATAAAGAGGTGTATGTGTGTTTGGATGGGAAGTAATCTCAAAGATATTTTTCCTAAGTGATAAAAGTACAAAGCACTATCTAAATGTGCTCCTATTTGTAAACAACAGGCATATTCCTATACCTGTGCGTGCGTGTGTGTGTGTGTGTATATATTCTCTATGTATAGACTATCTCTGAAAGAGAATATAAGAAATTGCTAGTAACGGTTTCTCTAATTTTTATTTTTTTTCTCTTTTTCCTCCACAAAAATGGAGTTTTACAATAAAAATGTCAATTTTTAAAAAACTATCTTATTTAAAGCAGTTAATTTAAAATTATGTATACGATTACAATAAAAAGTAGTTAATTAAGAATATATGACTATAGGCAGAGAAAATATGGCAAATGCTAACATTTGGGGAATTTAAGTAATGGCATAAATTACCTTTGTATAAGTCTTGCAAGTTTTAAAAAAACTTGAAATTATGTCAAAATAAAATTATGAAAAATAATGACTAATTCCATAATCAATTCTTTTAAACTCTGAACTCAGAGCCTACACAATTCTCCACATCCAGCCTAGCTCATAGGTCCTATATGCAAGGGATTTAACCTCTCTGAGCCTGTTTCCTCATCCCAAAATTCAGACTGATGACAGGGTCAGCCATGCAGGGTTGTGTCCTGCGCATATCCAGCACTCAGTAAATATTACTCTGCTCTTCTCCATGTCTTCCAACACGCTCTTACTCAAATAAAGCACGGACAGCACTGGAGATACGGATGCCAGAGCAGTCTGTGATTCTGTAATCACTTCCCCATAAACTCAAAAGTTCTTGGCTCTGAACATTTTAAATCTTGGCCTAGAGTTGAGAATTCAGGCTAACTTGATCTCTTTCTCAAGTGTATGCAGACTTTGATGCCAAGAGTCTCTCACCAGCTGTGTCCAGCTCCAGCGAGGAGTGAACCACGGGGGAAGTAGGCTCAGTCGCATGTGTGGAACTTAGGAGCTCAGTAGAGATTAAGTTTAGACTTTTGAATCAACAACTGGGTGAAACAGGACCATGTGTGAAGTTAATTTTATGTGTCAACTTGAGTGGATCATGGGGTTCCCAAACCAGATATGTGGTTAAACATTATTTCTGAATGTACCTATGAGGGTGTTTCTGGATGAGATTAACACGTGTATTGGTGACTGAGTAAAACACGTGGACTTAGCGGACATCATCTGATCAGTTGGGGGCCTGAGTAGCACAGAAAGGTGGAGGAAGGGAGAATTCGCTCCCTCGGACGGACTGCCTGAGCTGGGACATTGGTCTTCTCCTGTGCTCAGCTTTGCTGGTCCTCAGGCCTTTGAACTGGAGCAGGATCTTATATCGTTGGTTCTTCTGAGTCTCAGGGTTTTTGAATTCTGCCCGGAAATACATCCCTGGCTCTCGAGCTCGCAGGTGGAAGACAGTAGGACTTCTCAGTCTCCATAATTGCATGAGCCGATTCCCTGTGATAAGTTTCTCTTTCTCTCCTCCCGTGCTAACTCTGCTGCAGTAGTGTGAAGTTGATCTGTCCTCCCTAAGCTGACAGAGAGGGGGCTGCAGTGTGCTGTGTGGGTCGGGAAGGCTCCGGGAAGGGTCCCAGGGCTTTCCGGGCATTGACGATAATAGAATAAATGACTGGGTGTGAGAAGTGTGATGTG
>CAUYSK010065309.1:0-110659 GCA_963575035.1 Avahi laniger
AAAAATGATGCAGACACATCAAAGTTTGTTTAAATTTGCTTCTGGGACTTTTCTATTCCTTGAACTTTTGTGTGTCTGTAGTGAAGACCTAAGCTGAAGTTCATTTGCTTTTAGTTTTAACTATGTGTCCATTTTTGAATAATCTCTAAGAGGACCTACCTACCAGATGTGTGTAGAAAATCAAGAATTGATTCCTCAATAGCAGTAGAGTAATGTGGCCTTTGTGATGAGGAATACTGGCTGATACACAGTATAGGTATAACAGAAAATTAGTTAGAAAGGAACTGGTAAGGGAAGTTAAATGATGCTAGGAATATATGAAGTGATGGAAGAAAATTCTGTGTTTAATAAAAGGTGGAGGCTTAGACATTTCTGAAAATACAACTATCCCTTGCATTGAGGACTTAATTCAACAAGCATTTATTGATATTTCTTATATACCCGGCCCTATGATAGGCACCAGTGATACAGTGGTAAACACAGTTCTATTCACCATCCAGGCATGAGAGAAAGGTATTAATACTTCAGTAACTAGAAGGCTGGATTTCGGCCAAACTGAGAAGGGCCATCAGTGCTATGCTAATAATCCTGGTTTTGTTAGTGAGGAGCCATCAAAGAAATAATTTCTCTGCTGGAGAGTGGGAGACAGATGTAGAAACTGGCACTTGCTCATCATGCAACAGTTGGCAAGTCAACCTCTCTGACCCTCATTTTTTTGGTCTGAAAAGGGAAGATAATAGTAACTCACTGGCTCACCTCATGGGGCTATTATAAGGATCAAATGAAATTAAGGTATGTGAAAGAAATGCTATTCGGGTGTCAAGAACCATTATTAGGACTAGGTGATAATATAGATGGCTGGGAGAACAAAGAAAGACTTGGGTGTTGAGCAGTGATGCTCTGAGAATGCAGCAAAATCTTTCATCCAGAGCAGAGCATATGTAGGAGTGAAATAATTCTTATTTTGAAAAAGCCTGAACAATGAAATATATTGAAAGAAAAATGACTTTTTCTTTTCAAGTAAACTTTATTGTAAGTGAAGGAAATGAACAGGGGATGCCCTTAGGTTAAAGACAAGAATCTATGTCTGGCTGTAAAGAAAAGGACTGAGCAGACCAGAGAAGCAGCTACTGCAGAGGCAGGTTAAAGGCTGACAGTGAGACTTCTAAAGGGAGCTGGAGACACAGCCAGGGCACAAGCGGCCAGGGCATGATCTCAAAAAGTAAAGGCTCAAGAGATGTTAGCCCAGCTCTGACTAGGCCTTCGGGAAACACTCCAAAGTCTTTCCTGAATTGGATCTTCTTCCATGAAGTGCTTGACCCTGATGAGCTCATTCTTCCAGAAACAAAGGCATGGCTCTTGGCAGCATTTTCTCTCTTCTTATCTTTTGTGATTTCCTGAAAGTGTAGTTCCTAGAGGGAAGATACCTGTGTCCAGGAGGCCGCAGGGCTTATCTGGCTTTTCTGTGGACATTGAGGCCTCACATATTAATGCACTGCCTATTATAAGCCAAGACATCTGTTAGGAAAATGGGGTAAGTTAATGTAATACAATATAAATTACAGTTAACTTATTCTCAGACCATGAAATTTCATTAATTCGGCCCAAATTTCAGAACTCATTTCAATGTCAAAAGCACATACAGGAGGACTTCAGTTTGGAAAAGTTTCTCATTTTAGATTGTTTTTCCTTAATTTACACTCTTTTGAAAAGTCACAGAGAGGGTACCGATATCAGGAAGATGGCAGAATAGGACTTTCTACCACTCATCCTCCTATAGAAACATCAATTTGAATAACTATCCATACACAACAATGCCTTCACAAGAGCTAAAAAAACCTGGGTGAGATATTATAACACTTGGGTGCAGCACAGAAATAAGAAAAGATGATTGAAGAGAGAAGGAAGGACAGTTTTGCATTATCTGTGTTCCCTTTTCCCCAACCCCAGGCAGCACTGTATGGAGAGAGATATCCTTCACTTGGGAGAAGGAGAGGGAAGTGAGCACTAGACTTTGCCTTGGACCCAACACTGGGTGAAACCTAGTACCAGGCAGACCTAGTGCCACGTATGTCCCCAGGCTCCTAGCTGCTACTCAGGGACTAAACCTCTAGGCCCATCCTGGTGACAGGTAGGATCCCACAGCCTCAGGTTCCATTCCAGTGCCTAGCCAGGGTCAGACTCAGGTTCAAGGACCACTCTAGTACCAGGTCAGTCATAGTGGATCCTGGCTTCAGGATGGCCCTTGTAGAAACAGGCTCCAGACCTGCTCTCTCTGACTCAGGCCCCAGACCCACTCCCTTGGATTCTATCAACAAGTCCACTTAAGTGGATCCTGGCCCCAGGCCCACCCACCTACTGACTCAGGTAACAGCCTAGCCTGCCTGAGAACTCCAGCAGAGATTCCACCAACATACCTTGCCAGACAGCCTGTTAGAACCTCAGGATGGACTGATTGGTGAAAAATGTTCCCAGACAAAGCTAGTGTTCAAAGAATGGAGGAAGTCCCTACTTCTTCAAATGCTCAGACATCAACATAAGGCAAAAAGAAACAAGAAAAATCACGAAGATATAACACCACCAAAAGAGCACAATATCTCAGTAGCTGACTCCAAAGAAAGAGAGATATAACTGCCTAACAAAGAATTTTTGAAAATTGTTTTAAGGAAGCTCAGCAAACTTCAAGAAAATACAAAGAAATAGTTTAAAGAAATCATGAAAATAATACACAACCAAAATAAGAAATTTAACAGAAAGATTGAAATTATAAAGAAAAAGAAACAAGTTCTGGATCTGAAAAATAAAATAAGTGAAAGTTTGAAATGCAATAGAGAGCATCGAAAGCAAAGTTGAGCACACAAAATAAAGAATCTGTGAACTTGAAGACAGGTTGTTTGAAATATACAGCCAGAGGAGAAAAAAGAATAAAAAGGAAGGAAGAAAGCTTATGAGACTTATGGGAGAGCATCAGAACAGCAAATTTTTGAGTCATAAGAGTTTAAGAAGGAAAAGAGAGACAAAGGAAGTAAGAGCTTATTTAAAGAAATAATAGCAGAAAACTTTCTAAATATGGGAAAAGATACAGGTACATGAAGGTCAAAGGTCTCCAATCAGATTCAATTCAAACAAGATTATACCAAAACATATAATCAAACTGTCAAAAATCAAAGAAAAAGATAGGTTTCAGAAAGTAGCAAGAGAAAAGAAGCAAATAGCATACAAAGGAGTTTCAACAAACCTAGCAGCAGATTTCTCAGCATACATTATATAGGCTGGGGAGAGTGGAATGATATATTGAAAGTGCTAAAGAAAAAACCTGTCAACCAAAAATACTGTACCTGGCAAAGCTGTCCTTCAGAAATGAAGGAGAGATAAAGACTTTCCCAGACAAACAAAAGCTGGGGAGTTCATCATCACTAGACCAATCTTATAAAAAATACTGAAGAGAATTCTTCAAGTTTAAAGAAAAGAACACTAATTAGTAATACAAAAACATATGAAAGTATAAAATTCATTGCATTGGTAAAAATAGGTATACAGTCAAATTCAGAATACTCTAAAATGATAATGGTGGTGTGTAAATTGCTTATATCTTTAGTATGAAGGTTAAGAGACAAAATATTAAAAACAATAACTATAATAAGTTGTTAAGGGATACACGATACAAAAAGATGTAAATTTTGACACTGAAAACATAAAATGTGGGGGAGGGGGTGCAGTAAAAGTGTAGAGTTTGTGTATGCAATAAAAGTTAAGTTGTTATTAGCATAAAATAGTCTGTTATAATTGTAAGATGTTTTATGTAAGCCTCATGGTAACTGCAAGGCAAAAACCTATAGTAGATAAACAAAATATAAAAAGTAAGGAATCAAAGCATCATAGTAGAGAAAATCCCCTAATCACAAAGGAAGACAGGAGAAGAAGAAAGGGATAAAGAACCTATAAAACAAGCAGAAAACAATTATTAAATGGCAATAATAAATCCTTACCTATCTACCAATAATTACCCTGAATGTAACTGGATTAAATTCTCCAATCAAGAGACATAGAGTGATTGAATGGAAAAAATTCCAACTATATACTGCCTATAAGAGGCTTAGCTCACATTTAAGGACACACATAGACTGCAAGTAAAGGGATGGAAAAAAAATATTCCATATCAATGAAAATCAAAAGACAGCAAGCGTAGCTGTATTTATATCAGATAAAATAAACTTTAAGTTAAAAAAACTATAACACAAAAAAGATTATGATATAGTGACAGAGGGGTCAATTCATCAAGAGGATATAACAATTGTAAATATAGATGCACCCAATATTAGGACATCTAAATATATAAAGCAAATATTAATAGGCATGAAAGAAGAGATAAACTGCAATGCAATAATAGTAAGGCACTTGAATACCACATTTTCATTAATGGACAGATCATCCAGATAGAAAATCAATAAGGAAACATTAGACTTAAACTACACTTTAGACCAAATGGACCTAGCAGACATGTACAGAACATTCCATCCAACAGAACCAAAATATATATTTTTCTCAAGTATACACAGAACATTCTCCAGAATGAATCATATATTAGATCACAAAACAATCTTAACAAATTTAACAAAATTGAAATCATATCAAGTATCCTTTCCTCCCACAACTGTATGAAATTATAAATCAATAATGGAGGATTTCAAAAAATTCACAAATACAAGTAAATTAAGCAATGTGCTCTTAACTAATAGGTCAAAGGAAAAATTCAAATAGAAATTGAAAAATATCTTGAGACAAATGAAAATGGAAGCACAACATACCGAAGCTTATAAGATAAAGCAAAAGCAGTTCTAGGAGGGAAGTTTATAGCAATAAACGCCTACATCAAAAAAAGAACAAAAATCTCCAATGACCAACCTAAAGCTACACCTCAAGAAACTAGAAAAAGAAAAAGAAACTATGGCCAAAATTAGCAGAATGAAGGAAATATTAAAAATCAGAGCAGAAATAAATAAAATAGAGACTAGAAAAACAATAGAAAAGATCAACTAAGAGTTGGTTTTTTGAAAGATAAAATTAAGAAAATTTTAGCTAGACTAAATAAGAAAAAAAAAAGAAGAGTCAAATAAAATCAGAAGTGAAAAGGGGAGACATTACAACTGATTCCACACAAGGGATCACAAGAGACTACTGTGAACGATTGTACACCAAAAAATTAGATAACCTAGAAGAACTGAATAAATTCCTAGACATGTACAATGAAACAATACTGAATCATGAAGAAATAGAAAATCTTAACAAATCAATAATGAGTAAGGAGATTGAATCAGTAATAAAAAAATCTCCCATGAGAGAAAAGCCCAGGACCTGATAGCTTCATTGCCGAATTCCACCAAACATTTAAAGAAGATTTAATAATACTTCTAAATTTTTCCAAAAATTTAAGAAGAGCAACACTTTCAAATTCATTTTATGAGGCTAGCATTCGCTGTTATCAAAACCAGACAAAGACACTGTAAGAAAAGAAAATTATAGGCCAATATCCCTGATGAACATAGATGCAAAAATCCTCAATAAAACACTGGCTGACAGAATTCAACAGCATGTAAAAGGAATCATTGATCATGATCAAATGGGATTTATCCCTGGAATACAAGGATGGTTCAATATATACAAATCTATAAATGTGGTACATTACATTAATAGACTGAAAGATGAAAACTATGTGATCATCTCAATAGTTGCAGAAAAAGCATATGACAAAATTCAACATCATTTTATGATAAAAACTTGCAATAAATCAGGTATAGAATGAATGTACCTCAAAACAATAAAGACCACATATGACAAACCAAAAGCTAAGATCACATTCAATGGTGAAAAGTTGAAAGCTTTTTCTCTAAGACCAGGAACAAGAAAAGATGCTTACTCTTGCTACTCTTAATCAACATAGGACTGGAAGTCCTAGGCAGAACAATTAGGCAAGATAAAGAAATAAAAGGAAGTCAGATTGGAAAGGAAGAAGTTAAATTGTCCCTGTTTACGGACAACATGATCTTATATAGAAAATGGTTTTATATAGAAAATCCTAAAGACTCCATGAAAAAAATGTTAGAACTAATAAATTAATTCACTAAAGTTGCAGGATACAAAATCAACATACAAAAT
Organism: Avahi laniger; assembly: GCA_963575035.1. Lineage (NCBI taxonomy): Eukaryota > Metazoa > Chordata > Mammalia > Primates > Indriidae > Avahi > Avahi laniger. Next base: position 6,157 of record CAUYSK010065309.1, read on the forward strand.
TCAGTAGCATTTCTGTACATTAATAATAAACTGCCTAAGCAAGAAAACAATCCCATTTACAATAGCAACCAAAAAATACCTGGGAATAAATGTAACCAAGGAGATGAAAGATCTATACACTGAATACTATAACGCACTGATGAAAAAAATTGAAGATGACACAAATAAATGGAAACATATACCACATTCATGAATTGGAAGAATTAATATTGTTAAAATATCCATACTGCCAGAAGTGATCTGTAGATTTAATGCAATCCTATCAACATTTCAATGATATTTTTCACAGAAATAGAAACAACAATATTAAAATTCACATGGAATCACAAAAGATTCCAAATAGACAAAGCAATCTTGAGCAAACAAACATACAAAGCTGGAGGCATCACATTGCCTGGCTTCAAAATACACTACAAAGACATAGTACTCAAAACAGCATGACACTGACATAAAAACAGACACATAGCCCAGTGGAACAGAATAAAGCACAGGAATAAACCCACACATTTACCGTAAATTGATTTTTTTTACAGAGGTTCCAAGAATACGCAGTGGGAAAAGGACAGTTTCTTCAATAAATGATGTTGGGAAAACTGGATGTCCACATGTAGAAGAATGAAATTAGATCCTTATCTCACACTACATACAAACATCAACTCAAAATGGATTAAAGATTTAAACATAAGACTGGAAACTGCAAAACTATTTGAAGAAAATATAGGAGAAGAGTTTCAAGACATTGGGCTGGGCAATGATGTTTTTGGACATAAACCCAAAAACACATGCAACAAAAGCAAAAATAGACATATGGGATTATATCAAACCAAAAAGCTCCTGCACAGCAAAGGAAACAATCAAGAGAGTGAAGAGACAATCTACAGAATGAGAGAAAATAGTTTCAAACCGTACACCTGATAAGAGGTTAACATCCAAAATGTATAATAAAAAACTCAAATAACTCAGTACCAAGAAAACAAATAACCTGATTTTAAAAAGGGGCAAAGGACTGAATAGTCATTTCTCAAAAGAAGTCACATATACAGCCAACAGGTATATGACAAAATGCTCAACATTTTTATGTTGAGCATATATTATCAGGGAGATGCAAATCTCACCTCCCACACCTGTTAGAATGGCTACTATGAAAAAGACTAAAGATAACAAGTGTTGGCAAGGATGTGAAGAAAAGGAAACTTTTGCACACTATTGATGGGAATGTAAATTGGTACAGCCATTATGGAAAACAGTATGGAGGTTCCTCAAAAAATTAAAAGTAGAACTATTAAATGATCCAGCAATTCCACTACTAAATATATATCTAAAAGAAATGAAATTAGTATGTCAAAGAGGCATCCGTATTTCCATGTTCACTTCAGCATTATTCACAGTAGCCAAGATATGGAATCAACCTAAATGTCCATCAACTAATGAATGGATAAAGAAAACGTGGTATAAATACACAGTGGAATATTATTCAGCCCCACATAAAAAGAAAACTCTATCATTTGCTAACCTATTTCTCACTTCATTCTCACAGGAGCTGGTTCTTACAAAGTAGATATAGTCACTTCCATTTTGTAAATGAGAATATTGAGGCTAAGAGGGTGGTTTTTGCCAGAGGTTTTGTAGAAATGGCGGAGCTAATATTCAAGCTAGGCTAGCTAACTCCAAAGCCTGAGCTCTTTCTTCACCACTTCCCCTTTCCCTTGAGGCTTTCCTGGGACTTTGGCTAGGGACTGCCTAGGCATGTTAAGCTGGTGGATCAGTGGATACAGGAAAAGCGTCTCAATCACAGAGGCGTGACGGTGAGTGAGAATTGACTCATTACAAAACATACTCTCAGCTCAGCCCGTATCCCTCCCCTCTCCTGGATCTTTCCTTCTTTTGGGGAAGGATTTCTCAACTTTGGCTCTGTTGACTATTTTAGGCTGGATAATTTGTTGTAGGTGGTTTCCCTGTGGTTTGTAGGTTTTGTAACATCTCTGGCCTCCGTCCACTACATACCAGTAACATCCCTCCCAATCTTGACAATAAGACACATTACCAGACATTGCCCAATGGCCTCCCATAACAACCACTGTTTTATAGTGACCATCATCCCCCTGTGCCTGGGACTGAGGGCCTTAGTAGGATCTCTGAGGCATTTGCCAGAAATTCAGTGCTAAAACCCGGGTAATCAACTGGGATGATCGCTCGCCCTACAAGTGAAGTTTCATCTCCTGGTTAAATTAATTCTGTGCTGGGAGAGGGGCATTGTGTTGACTGTGTGGTTGCCCTGGCAAGCCTCAGTTTCTCTCAGCTGTTGCTAAACCAAGCATATCTGCCTAACACTCCCTTCTTCCCCCCTACATAGGCTGCCAAGGGTGTATGGGAGGTGTCCTACTTCAGGGAGGCTGGCTGAGTGACCGTGTGGGTCATTACGGGACTGAAGAAGACCAGAGTGAATGCTGGGGTTGTGTGTGTGTTTACCTAAAAAGCTGGCTGGGGCAGCTGGGAGGGTGCTGGACCTCAGAGGGCCCATTGGCGCTGCTGGGTGGGCAGTGTGCACCTGTGTTTACGCTGGGAGCTGACGGATACCGGACAGCAGCGAGGTTTGCAGTTCTGTGTTAGCTTAGCCTATGCGTATGTGGTGCGTGCATTTTAACTTTTTTGGTATTTTGAAGTACTTTCATGAGTTAATCTGACAACTTGTCAGGGACATTTTCCTGAGAGAAACAAATAAAAGAAAAATCTCAAAAATGGATTGCTGTCAGGATTATATTTGGGTGCCGTTGAGGATATCTTTTAAGCGGTGATAAAGATTTTGATTCTTTGAAGATTTACAAAGCACTTCCAAAATATCATCTGTTCCTCAGCAAACGATCTTGGTGTCATTCTACGTCCCTTTACGGGATGAAAACAACTGAGCTCTGAAGGTGGTAAGTAACGTGCTGAGGCCGAATGCCAGGATTTGAGTCAGGCTCACTGAGCTCTGTGTTCTGTCACCTCGGTACTCCACCAGGAGAGCATGAGTCTTGCCCATATGTGCTGAGTCTGTGCTGCTGTAAGTCTGAATGGTGAGATGACAAGTGCAGACATGGCAGGCTGTGAATCAGCTCTATCATCAGTGACTCTGATGATGGTGCTTCCTCTTCTCAGTCTTGCAGCAAGTAGAGGATGAAGCAGGTTCCCTGAGAGCTGTGCCCAATATCTGTGGCCACCTGGCACCAAAGCACTGGCCTTACAAATATCTGGATGCATTTTCCTTGTGCTCTTTGACTCTGCTGGGTGTGTGTGATTCACTGTGTATGATTGTTTGTAGTTTCCTTGATTATGTAAACCAGCGGCTTTTGCCAAGAACTCTCCATGCCCGGAAGCTCCAAGCTGGATCCCTCCCATTGGCCGACTCCATTTCATTTTATTGGGAGGAGTATCTTTCAGGCTGCGGAGCAGGGAACACTAACTGGCAGTGTCTCTTAGGAGTGAGGTACCTGGAGTTCAGGGACACCCAACCAGCGAAAATGACAGCAGACGAGCTGGTTTTCTTTGTGAATGGCAGAAAGGTGAGCAAGAGCAAGTAAACCTTTGGTTTGGTGTGCCTGTTGCGGGGCGGGATATGTGTCCTCTGGACGAGGCACATCTGCTTCTGTCTCTTCCCTGCTCCCTCTTACTTGTTCTCTTCGCCTTCTCTCTCTCCCTTCAAAGGTGTTGCTGCATTTTGGTAACTGGGGGAAGAAGGCCTTCTCAGGGCAAGAGCATAGGCAAGATTCTCATGGGGCAAAGGAGTGAGGGGAGGGAGGCGAGAAGAGAGGCGTCTGTGAGCTCCCTGTCAACTCTCTTCGGTAGCAGAGACACTGACGCTGAGCGAGAACAGGGGACAGAGTTCTAGGTGAGGTCGGAGGTCATCTGCCACACCTCTGTGTTTAGTCAAATATATCTTAATACTTAGCTGTTCTCTTTACGGAGAGGAGGAACAGGAATGCGCTTTCTTGCTACTGTCAGGGTATAAGATGTACACAGCCCTGCATTCTGGTATGCTGTATATATAGGTATAACAGCCAGTCCCGATTCACTGTGTGCGGGACGTATACTGACACCTTGTGGCGAGCCGCCACAATTCTTTTTCATAAAGGGCATGCTCTGCTCCGTCTTCCTCTCTTATTTCTACATGCAAGTGTTGCCAATCTCTTATTCACTTGGATTGACTTCATTGGTGTACAGGGATCTAGGGAAGGTGGCACAGGCGCCAGTCCCCAGGCAGGCCAAGGGTGAGACTCTTTGCCAATTTTAATGCAGGTGCAGGGAGAGAGGGCAAGTGCATTACAGCGTCTCCAGCCTCCATTCGCCCTCCCCACATCGCTGCTGAGATGCTCACACCTGCTCAGCTCCCAGCTTGAGAATGAAAGGACAGTCAGAGAGTAGCGTAGCTGTGCGATGTAACTGGCCCCGTGCACAGTGTGTGATGGATGTGCGCCGTGGGCACCCAAAGGAGGACAATTTCATTTGTCTTGCTATATTGGCACTTTTGCGTTGAATTGAGAAACTAAGTGACTTTTGAGGTAATTTTTCAGAACTAAAGTGTACTTCATGGGACTCCTAGGACTTAAATTGTCAGTGTAACTGGTTGACTGTGAAGGAATTTCGTGAGCATTTCAAACCAATGCCCCAAAGGCTGATGGATTCAGTTTGAGTGGTGCCAATGGGAGGCGCTGGGGTATGGAGTCGGCCATGCTCTTCAGGGTTCAGAGTTGTCTCTCTGGGTTGCTTCCTTCTCAGGGTTGGCTCTGGCAACAAACCAAGGGATAGGGCAGCAACACTCCCCTGCTGGTGGTAGTAAGACTTTCACATCCAGCATTTCAAACAACCTCTTAGCATTTTGCAATTGCATTGTGGAGACTTAAGAATTGGGTTTCTAGGATTGCTTCTTACACAAAGACATTTTCTCTGGAATTTTTGTAAGTAATTTTTACAGTAAGTAGGCAGCTGGATTCAATGACTCCCAAGGCCATATCTTACTCTAAGGTTAAAACCTTATTTATTAAACCACAAGTTTATCTGTGAAAGTGTAAGTTCCTGTTCTTCTTTAGGGACACGGTTTACTTTTATGCACTGGATCTAGAAAGCGGTATTTCAAGGTGAATCTGGCTTGGTGAAATTTGTTTTCCCTTGTATTTTATTTTCACTTTAGGAAAGTAATTTAAAATTTTTAAGTGGTATCATTATCAAACCCTGTTACCTCTAGAAGCTCCCACTCCTGCCAGTTTCTGTGATGAATATCCACCTTTGTAATTTATAAAGATGTGTCCTCTTGAGAAACTGCCAGAAAGGTGGAGAGGCAATGCCAGGAGTAATGGTGTGAAAGCAATGCTATAAAAACAAGACCAAGCAAGGGAATTCATGGACAAACAATAGCAGCTGTGAGTAAGTTTGTTCCCATTTCCATTCCCAAAATGTTCTAGATCTTTTGTAACAGGATATTGTGCAAAAAAGTTACCAAAGAAGCTGTCAGAACTTCGTGACTCATTCTTTTTTTTTGTTTTTGCTTTTTTTTTTTTTTTACTAGTCAAGTGCAGTAGGGAGGAGGGGGGTTAAGTAGTAGCGTGACTCATTCTTAAATGTGTTTCCTACTCTCCTTGTTTTGTGTCACGGTCCAGGCCTCTGACTCCATTAGCTGGCATCCTGCAGAGGTTGTTAGGTGCAAATAATCAAATACCTTCAGGGCCTTCTGCGGTGGCATGGGCCTGGGTGACTGTTGCTTTCACATCTTCTTCTGTTCTAGAGTCAGAGTCAAAGGGAAAGAGCTGTCCGGGCTTTTATTTTCATTGTAGTGATGGTCCTTCTGGAGGGCAACATTCTAGCTTTTCTGAGTAGTGACTCTGTTTAGTAGAGATTGTGGTACCTAAGGAATCTGGGAGCAGGTACTGCGCAGCTGAAGGTGTCCAGAAACGATCTGCACAGGAAGCAAGTGTCAACTACAGAGAGCCTCATGATGACTTTCACTTACTCACTTATCACTCCCTAAAGAGTCAGTATTTATCAAGCTCCTTCCAAGGCCTAAAACTATGGGATATGTACTGGAGAAATACAATCTCTGAGACTAGACATTTGCCATTCTGGAGCCTATGGACTAGTTGGAAAGGTAAATTATGATAATGTATTCCAAACTGTGCCTCACAGAAAACTGATCCCATGAGATTAGTTCTTTTTGGATATTCCTAAAGCACTTATCACAGTGATTGGTACATAATAGGTGCCCAATTAATGTAGATGGAATGAGTGGATGAATATTAAAAGGTTTGATGAATTCTATACTAAAGAAATCTATTTTTTTAAAATTTGTATTCTAAAATTATTTTAAATTTACAGAAAAGTTGGAAGAAGAATACAATGAAATGTTAAACACCCTTTACCCACATTCGCCAACTGTTAACATTTTACAACATTCACTTTATCATTCTCTCTTTCTCTCTCTGGACACACACACACACACACACACACACACACACACACACACACACACACAGATATACAGATGTGTGTATTATAAGTACATAAATAATTCTATATATTAAAGTATGTAATTAATGTAAATAAATATATAGTATCAAAATGTTCTTTCTGAACCATTTTGGGGTAAGTTTCAGACATCATGTTCCTTTCTCTCTTATCCTGAGCATACAGATATTCTTACAGAACCACAGTCCATTTATAAAAATCAGAAAATTGAGCTTTGATATAATACTGCTATATATATAAAATGTATTATATACAGAACTATTCCAACTTCCCCAATAATGGCATTTGTAGCCCACGCCACCTGGAATCAAGGATCGTGCCTTGCAGTTGGCAGCTGCGTCTCCTCAGTCTCCTGTGACCTGGAACAGCTCCCCTGCTTTCCTAAGTCTTTCATGTCACCGGTGTTTCTGAAGAGGATGTTTCCGATTTTGAGTTTGTCTCATGCTTTCTTATAATTAGATACAGAGTCTACGTTTTGGACAGGAATATCACAAGTGATGTGTCTCTCTCAGTGCATCCAGGAAGCACAGGATGTGAACTTTGATCACTTGGCTAAGGGGGTATCCACTAGGCTCTTTTACAGTAAGATAACTCTTTTTACCCTTATAATGAATATGTAATCCGTAAGAAGATACTTTGAGACTATGTGATGTCGTGTTCATCAAACTTTCACTCACTAGTTTGAGCATCCACTGAGGATTTTTAACAGAATCAATTACTGTGCTGATCACGAGATGGCCAGCCACATTCTTTAGTTGGCATTCTTCCATCAGGTAAAACTTTTTCTTATCTCCCATTTGTTTGTTTGCTCATTGGTTAGTTATCAGTTTGGATTCATGGATTTTATGTAATGGGTTATACCCTATTATGGTCATTATTTCTTTTGATGATTGGGTTTTTACCAGAGCAATCTGCTTAATGCAACATTTCCTAAACGCACTTCCTCATGAAGTGTTTTTCCCTTGGAATACCTGTGGGCATCGTTGAGAGAGTGGTGCATGGAGTACACCGTGGCAAGCCCTGCAGCCACATCATCAGAATGGGGTGACCCTTCTCTGCAGGAATTCAAAGCAGGGTGGACCGCTTGTGGCTGGGGTAACATGGAAAGCCTTCACTAGGGAAATGTTTGGGGTCTTCTGATAAGTCAAGGTGCAAGTGGAAGAGAGATGGCATGGTCAAAGGCACAGGAGTTGGAAGATATATGGTATATTTTCCATGCAATAAGATGACCAGCTTGGCAGAGAAGTAGGAGGGAGAAAAGTTGAAAATGAAGATTGAGAACATATTGAAAAAGGCCTTAAAGGACAGCCCAAGGAACTTGGATATTACCCTGAATATGTGGGAGGTCATTGAAGGTATCGATCAGGGAACCGATGTGATGTGATGAAAGCAGAACCACAGGACAGGAGGAAGGAACAATGTGGGGGGAAGCTAGTAAGCTAGGAGGTTCTTACTGCTGTCCACAGGAAAGGTGGTAGGATCATTATTTTGTGCATTTATGATTTCTTCTATGATTTGTAACCAGAATTTTGAACAAGCTGGACTCATGGGGTGTGATCATATAAGAAAATTAATTTTACCTCCGATCTTCATTTAGACTTTATTCAAAGGGAAAATTCTGGCGATTTCATCAACTTTTTGATTATTTTCAGTCAATAAAAAATCCTATGGTCATTTTTAAGTTACCAAAAACATTCTCAGTTCAGACAGTGTGGTGAGAGTAGCAAAAGAGCTCTCATTTAACTGGTGCTATTGTAAGACAGGCTCTGGCCTTCTGGGCCTTTCAGGTGTTCAGAGTTGACCCTTTTCTTCCTCTCGTGATGGCTTTCAAGGATCTTCAGGGGCCACAATAGGAACATTCGATTGCACATCCCATGACATGAGTGACACTTTTCTCAGGCTATCTGCTATCCTTCAGCCTCCAGTTTTGGGAGGTCCACTCCACACAAACTCTCGGTTGGAGGCCCCATCTTCCCCTATAGGTAGTCTTTTTGGGAAATATTTGCACACCTCCAAGCCAGCTCTCTCTGTCTTATGGATGGCCTGCAGTAGGTCCATGGCCAACACTTCTGCATCCTTTACTCTGTTGAGCTCTGGGAATTCATACCAATCCCAACACAGCTACTTCTTCAGCCTAAGTTTAAACCTATCATTACTAGTTATTAATTTTTTTTTTTTTTTTTGAGACAGGGTCTTGCTCTGTCACCTAGGCTGGAGTGCAGAGGCAGGATCATAGCTCACCACAGCCTCCAATTCCTGGGCTCAAGTGATCTTCCCACCTCAGCTTCCCAGTAGATAGCACCACAGGCCCATACCACCATGCCTGGCTAATTTAAAAAAAAAATTTCTTTTTGTAGAGATGGAGTCTTGTTATGTTGCCTGGGCCAGGGTCGAACTCCTGGCCTCAAGTGATCCTCCTGCCTTGGCCTTCCAAAGCACTGAGATTACAGTGTGAGCTGTTGTGCCCAGCCTATTAGTTTCATGTTAAGCCTATCTTTAGCTGTTTAGATAAGCCAGATCACCACATCCCCTACACAGCAAAAGTGGCATGTTAGCTCTATATGTCCCACTAAGAAGCCTCTCACTAAGTTTGAGGTATGAGCAGACTCCTCCCCCACTTCCACTTTAGGAAGATGTGAAACCACAGTAAAGTTCCCTCTAAAGAAATCTTTATCAAAATTTCTTTCCCCTGAATCATCCCAATAACCCACACCCTTTTAGCCTTGATAATGTGCGAGGAGTAGTGAAAGAGGTTTTCATAGATTTCCTTTGAGAATTCATATTGGGAAATGGCACCTCACTTTGTAGACAACCTTTTCCTTTCTTTTCTTCTCTTTTTTTTTGAGCCAGGGTCTCACTCTGTCACCCTGGCTAGAGTGCAGTGGTGTCATCACAGCTAACTGCAACCTTAAACTCCTTGATTCAAGCAATTCTCCTGCCTTAGCCTCTTGACTAGCCAGTACTACAGACATGCACCACCACACCTGGCTGATTTTTCTATTTTTTGTAGAGATGTGGTTTTGCTCTTGCTTAGGCTAGTCTTGAACTCCTGAACTTTGCCACGGCCTCCCAAAGTGCTAGGATTACAGGGGTGAGCCACCACACCAGGCTACACCACCCTTTCTACCATATTGAACCTACTGATGGAGTTTTAGAGATAGCTCCTCCATTTCTGACATGTGATAACGTTGTTGGCTGTGATAGCCCATCACACACCACACTCTGCTAATGAGAACAGGCCACGGACTTTCTACAGTCACAGTCTGAGAGTGTCCATGTCAGAAGGCAAAGCCAGAGATCTGCCTGCTATGCTCTCAGATGTCCCTGGCAATCACAGGTGTGATCCAGCAGTAGAACGATGACATGTTTGATTTGAAGAGGGCTTTGCCTTGGCCAGCCCAGCATGGCAAGTGCAACACCTTAATATTCTGTGGTGGATCCAGAGCTGAGCGGTAAGGTAGAATTTAAGGATGTGAGCATGTACACAGTCTGGCTTGTAGTTAATGTGTTCATTCTTTTGGAATTGCCAAGAAAAATAGATTAGTTTTATGATCTGTTAAGCATAAAACTGTACAAATTTTGGGGTGAGAGATTGAAGGGAGACATTAATTGCAGAAGGATGGCTAAAGATACCTATGAGATGTTTTTCTTTTCTTTTTTTATAGGTGGTGGAGAAAAATGCAGATCCAGAGACAACCCTTTTGGCCTACCTGAGAAGAAAGTGTATCCTGACTTCGGAGTGGGAGTCAGGGAGAGGGGCAATGGAGACTGATTCTCTGGGCCTTACATCATTTCCTAGTGACCATAGGGTAGCCATGGAATGTGGAGAAAAGAGCACTGGACTGGGAGTCAGAATACTTGAATTTTAGGTACAGCTGTGTCAAGCAGTAGCTGTATGACCTTAGGTAGTCATTCGAGCTCTCTAGATCTGAAATTCTCAGCTATCGAATGAGAGGATTGTTCGTGATGTTCTTTAAGTTCTCTCCCAGCTAAAACTCTAGTTTAAACTGTAGGCCTGTAGAAAGGCCCTGGTGAGCTTCACGGTCATTCTCCTTAAAGAGAAGGAGCCCTTCCTTAAGTGACATTTGATTAATACCTAAATGTTTCCTGGGGAATGTTTCCAGCTCTGCTTAGGTGGAGGGAAACAAGGGAAGGAATGTCTGTTGGGAAAGGGATGCCGGGGCACCATCCTCTGTGGAAACAAAGACACCAGGAGCCCTTGTAGCAGACTTGAAATGCTGCCCTTCACTCGGTATGGGGAGGCCTCCTGTAAGATTCCCTGCACCTTCTGTTCTTTCTGAGTATGAAAGTGTTCTGAGATCCTGGAACAAAAGCAACAACAGTAATAATAGGGCTAACATTTAATGAGCACTCACTATATACAGGCAGGGTTGAAAGTGATTTTTGTAGCTCACCTCACTTAATCACCTCAGCAGTCCCAAGGAAATGGAACACTCCCTTCTGACAGAGGAGGAAGTGAAGCCTGGATATGCTAGGTGACCTGCCTTCCGCTAGCATGTTCTGGGAAAATGGTGGCAGAGCCCGCACCAAAGCCTAGATCCACGCTCCTAAGCTTTAACCCAAATTGGAAACTCTCTGGGGGTCTGTCATCAGGACTGTGCTTACCTTGACCTCTGTCAATGAACACCTCTCACTCCCAGAAGGGATGTGTCATGGCTCTTTCCAGTGGTGTATTTGGGGACAATAAATAATTATTTCAGCATCCACAGATGTGAGCGTGGAATCCTTGGCTTTAACTCTGGTTTGCAGTGGTTGGCTTTGGTGTACTTTGCTCTGGATTTTTGACCTAAAATGGGCAGGTCTGGAGGTTCATAGCAGATGAACCTGGTGGCTTTTCTGCAGTGAAGAAGTCACTGATAGGATTAGGGACTGCACGGTTAATTGCATGTGCAGCCCATCTATCCAGGAGGTCTGGGAAGAGAGGCTCATCCTCAGAGATTGTTGAGATCAATTTTAGTTTCCTGATAATAAAACTAATTTTAGTTTTCTAATCATTTTGATTTTAGTTTTGAAGGCACAGAAGCCTCAGAAATTCCTTATCCTAGCACCTGGCTGGTTCAAAGGTCAATCTCAAATGCAATTCAATACTAAAAGATAGCATGAAAATAGAAAGTCTTTGCAGTTTATTGCTGTCTGTGCTCTGAGTCAGCCTGTGGGAGTCTGAGGCAGCAGAGAAGATTCCGCGCCTTGACTTCTACCCTAGCTTTCAGAAAGGTCCCCAGGCCAGAGGAAAACCACACTAGACTTTGGGCTGCCACCTTTGATGTCATGTGCCCCAGAGTGGCCTGAGCTGTGAATAACTGCGTATAACCTGACTAGGGAAAAGAGGAACTTAGGATGCAGAAAGGGCATGACCTCTGGATGTGCTTAGAAAGGAGCAGCGTTGTGACGGGGAGCACACTGAATCTGGAGTTGATGGCTGCGTTGGGGTCCACACAGGCAAGAGAACACGAGCTCCTGTGTCATCCTGTGTGGCCCATGTTACCTCTTGGGACTGTTTGTTTTTGTTCTTTTAATCTGTGGGGAAATAATAGTTCCTCCACTACCTGCTAACAAAACTATTGTGGAGATTAAACAGGTGACCTGAGGATAAGTGCTTTCCCAGTACGAGAGGCTAGATCATTTTGTCTGGAAAATGGCGGAAGTGACCAGGCAATAACAGCCTCAGTTCCCTCCATCTTCAGCAAATGGCGAATGGCTTAGAGGCCTGCAGGCCTGAGAGAAAAACAGCAGTGGAGCCCGTGTGTCTCTGAGAAAGTGACCACTGCAATCGCTGTTCTCTGGGATAGCCTACTAGCTAGGCACTTTTAAAAACACAAAGTATCAGATTATTTTCCTGCAAGTATATGGAAAAGTTGGGCCCAATATTGGTCAATGATCTCAAAAAAAAAAAAAAATTCATATATTTCATGGGCTAAACATTCAAAAGCCCCTTGCCCAGTCCTAATTTTGGTTCCTGGGATTTTATCAGCCCAAAAGGTTCAGAGTGAAATGCCGGGACTCAGTAGGTCCCAGAACGCATCAATGTCTCATTCTGGCCCAGACTTCACTGCACGCCCAGACTTCACTGCATGCCCAGCTGGGGAGATGTGAGGGCTGCCTCATGTGATTGTGTATGTGTACCTGCCCAGTGAGACCATGCCTGGAAGTCCCTGACACCAAGAGAAGTCTCCAGGACTGCTGAGCCCTAGAACTCACATCCTAGGGGATGCTACTCGAATGTTGTCCATGGGACTCTGATGCCTTTGCTGACTCCCTGGGGTGCAGTGCAGCCCCTCTCAATGAAGAGGCCTGTGGGTCTGCTGCACACTGGGTCGAGGGGCCTGAGCCTTGTGTGGGAATGGGTGGCTTTACCCATGCGGCTCTGCCCAGGTATTTCCCAGCAACCCTGAGTTCATGCTCCTTAACTCTGACCTACCAGTGGGGCTGAGCGGGACCAAGCTTGGCTGTGGAGAAGGAGGCTGCGGGGCTTGCACGGTGATGCTCTCCAAGTACGATCATCTCCAAAACAAGATCGTGTATCCTTTGCCTATTGGCTGATGGCCTACGTGAGGACTATGATGTAGGGTCAGCTTGTGAGTGAGTAGATGAGTATTTGGGTGTGTATGCATGTGCACAGGTGTGGGAGCCCCTGTGTTTTTGGGCAAGATCTGATTACGGAGAGAAAAATTGTAGACTGATGTCTTAGCAAGAGTCTTTCTGGCTTATGCACATTGAACTGCTGATAAAATGTCCTATCTAAAATCCAGGCTCATACTGTATCTCATACAATCTTTCAACAGCTCTTCATTGCCCCCAAGACAAAGTCCACTCTCTGCGCTTATCAGACAAAGCCCTTCACAATATGCCCAGTTTTCCTCTCCAGTTTTCTTTCTCATCATGGGTCCAGTGCTCCACTCAAGCAGAGACAATTGTGAACTACTGATGCCCCATGCCCACTCATTTCTTGGTCTTTGGATAAGCTGCTTCCCAAGTCTTGAATGTCCTTTCTTCTAGGACTTCTCTATCTGGATAACTCTTATTAGCTCTTTAGGACTGGGCTAAAATGTCACCTCTTCCAGGAACCCTTCCTTGTTCTTCCAAGATTGTGTTAGGTACTCTTGGTCTGTGCTGGTCTCATGGTGCCCTGTGCACAGCCTTCCCAAAGCACTTACTGTAAGAGACTGACAAAAAGGTAAACTGAGACACAATATAATTTTTTGAAAGACTTTATTTAAGCAAACAATGATTCATGAATCAGACAGCTCCAAACCAGAAGTGGTTTAGGAGCCCCACTGAGGATAAACCAGGGCAAGTTTTTCTAGGAAAAACACAGAAGTAAAGCAAAGAAAATATGTGATTGTTTACAGTTATACACTTGCCATATTTGGTCTATCTCATCGTAAAGTCCCTAGTTCCATAACGATGAGTTTGTTGGCTACTTCTGATCTGTTGAGCTTAAGTTCTGTTTTTCTTTAATGTCGACATTTAAAAGAAAGAACTCAAGTTTCACCTATTTTTGCAAATCAAGCCAAGTTGAGGTCACTTATGAGGCCTAACTGGTTTTGTCTACTCATGGATTTTTCAGGCCTGGTCTCTGTTTTAATTGACTTTAACAAGATTTAAATTTCAACTTCACCCCAGCTTCTATTTTCCCAGATTGACTGCAAAGTGTTGAAGGGCAGAGAGTCTTCTTATTAGCTTTTAGTTCGTCAGCCCTCAGCAGAGTGCCTGGCATGGTTGGCACCCAATGACCGGTGCTGATTGTGTGAGTGAGTGAGTGATGGACAGGAGGATGCAAGGAAGCCCTGGCTAAGGGCAGCAGTGCACCCTCAGCTTCTGGTTGCCCCGGGGATTTCCTCTCCCTTCCCCAGTCTGGAGAAATGGTGGTGGGTGAATGCAGGTGTGCAAAGTGACTGGAGGTCTGGCACTGAGGCTAAGGAAGGGCCCTGCAGGGACAGGAGCATGCTTCAAGGCTGCAACCTGCCAGAAACTTCCTCTTGACTCAGCCTCCAGGCTCGGGCCGAGAAAGAGGCAGTAGAAAGTGACTCCGGCTCTCTTGCTCCAGTTCAGAGGCTGGGGGTGCACTGGTGCCTGACCCCACAGGACTCTGGAAGGGCTCAGCCTCACCTGGGGAAGAGCTGCCTGTGTCCCTTGGCCAGAGTCTTGAGTGGAGAAGTGAGGGCACCAGTAGAAGAGACAAGAACATAATTTAGGGTGAAGAGACATAATATAAAACCTCACAAAGTCCCCCAGGCCCTGCACTCAGGTCTGTCTGATGACTTGAGTAGACAATGGAGTGACCTTAATCTGGGATTCTAGCCACTTTTCTGCCAATGCCTGCCTGGCCCCCATCTGCTCCTTGCACCATGTTGCCGTGACGACGGTGGAAGGAATAGGAAGCACGAAGACGAGGCTGCATCCTGTGCAGGTAACCAGAGGACAGGGAGCCGTGCTCTTGAGGTTGGGCCAGTCATTCTGCAGGGAGGCCCATGCCAGGGCCGCAGACTTGCTTTGGGTTGTTGGGTGGAGTTTCACTGCCTGAGCTAAGGAGGCACTGTGCCCTGGCCACCTCCCCATCTCCGGGTGCTGTGAGGTGAGAAGAAGAGGCACCTAAGCCCAAAGCTCCCTCCTGTGATCCGGGCAGATATAACATTGCGTGGTCCCGAGTGAATCTGGCAGCCAGGCCAGTCCAGCTGCACCAGAACTGGGAGGAGGAGGGGCAGGGGAGCTGCCTCACCTTGCTCCAGGGTGTGTTTAGGAAACCCCAGCCTTCCCAGGTTCCAAATTCTAAATTCTCCGTGTCGCTTGTTTAAAAGCCCACCTACTCCCTGCCCTTGGGATGGCAATTCCAGTTGCACCCCTTACCTCCCACCCACAAACGACACAAATGGGGACTGCTGGGCCTCAACCCTCACTAAAATGGAGGTTAGCAAGTGCAAGTGCTAAATAAGACAACAGAGATTTGTGAGTGCCTGACCAAGGCTTTCTCCCTGATGGTAACAGACCACCTGGCATGGACAGAAATCAGGAATACTTTTGGGGAGAGTGGGCAGTAGCAATCTGAGGGGTTCTGTGGAGGGAATAGGATGTTCTTCGGCCAAGTGGGAGCAGAGCACTGCAGGCAAGAAGGCCGTCATGCCGAATACATTTTGTTTGCGGAAATGGGCTCTTCGGGAGATTGCAACCACAGCGGATGCCAGAGGTAGGCCTTCGTCCTCCCTCAACTATTCTAGGAGACATGTTGTTCAGGAGATCATGCCTCCCTAGGGCACCTTTCATGACATCACGGACCCGGAGCCTCCTACTGAGTGGGCTAGGAAGAGCATCTGGGGCCGGTGATGTGAGGTCAGAGCCGGCTGGGGGTGGTGCTGCTTCACTTCGATAGCTTTGTGTCTTAGGCAGGAGGAGGGGACAATACTAAACTTGTCCAACCTGCAGGAGATGTCATAGGGTTAATTAAGACTTGTTGTTTTCTTTGAAACAAAGATGAAAGAAAGAGTGAATAGTTTCAATGCAGGGATCGTATCTGTATAATTAGTCTACACCCTTCCTATCCAGCGGTGTAGAATCTTGTTCCTAAAGCACTTATTTTGGCTCCAATTAATCTGTAGAGCCTGGTGCCACTTCTTATTTATTTTTGTTCTCTTGGTTTCTGTGACATGATGCGTTTCTACTTTTCTTCCAACCCCCATGTTAATTGCTGCAGGGCCTGGGATCTGGCCTGGGCCCTTCCCTTCTTCACCCTCATCCTTTTCCTAGGCGGATTTAATACTCTCTACATGCAAATTGCACTCACATCTGTACCTTCAACTCGACTTTTCCTTAGGCGTTAGACTTATATTTCCCACAGCCAACTTGACATTACAGAATGGATGTCTGACCTCAAACTTAACAAAACCCTACTTTGCTGCTAACATCTTCCCCAATCTTCCTCCATCTGAGTCAATGGCAGCACCATCCACCCAATTGCTCAAGATGAAAATCTATATGTCACCTTTGATTCTTTCTCTCATATGCCACACCCAGTCCATCCAGAGGTAGTGTCCATTCTACCTCCAAAACATACAATGGAACCTTCTTTTTCTCTCGGTTTGCACTATTGCTACCTAGTGTGAGCCAGCATCTCCTCTTGCCTGGCCCACTACAATGTCCTGGTGCCCTGTCCCATTCTTGTCCCCTACAATTCATTCCTCACCCAGCAGCCAGAGTAATTATTTAAAAATATAAGTGAGATCACATTATTTCATACTGAACATTTCCCACTGGCTTCCCATCACTCCCAGAGTAGAATTCCAGATCCCTACCCTGGCTCTTGAAGCACTATATGATCTGGCAGCTGCTCACACCCCTGGCCGACTTTTCTAGTCCCAGCTGACTCCACCCACCAGGCCTTTCCACAACCCTCGCCAGGCTCGTCTGTCCTCGGAGCCCTGCTGCTCCCGCTGCCCGGAATACCCTCGTCCCTGCTCCAAATCCGCTTTTCGGAACAGCCTTTTCTGACCATTCCAAGTAGCTGCTGGTCATTCTGGGTTACGTTGTCCTGTACAAATTCTCTACGTGGTGCTGACCTCCACCTAGAGTCCTCTCGTTTGTTTGTTTTCATATTTCCCCAACTAGAATGTGGGCTCCATGGGATCAGAGACCTCGTCTCTCCTCGTCACTGCTCTATCCCATGGCCTTTACCACACCTGGCACACAGTAGGTTCTCAGTAAATATTTATAAAATGAATAAATATACAGCCCATCCCCTGTATCTGTGGGTTCTGTATCCATGGGTCCAATCAATTGCAGGTGAAGGTATTTTTTTAAAAAAGACGTCTGTACTGAACATGTGCAGACTTTTTTCCTTATCATTATTCCCTAAGCAACACAGGATAACAACTATTTACATAGCATTACATCGTAGTAGGTATTACATGTAATCTAGAGATAATTTAAAGTATATGAGTTGATTGGGCAGGTTATATGCAAATACTTCACCATTTTATATGAGGGATTTAGGTATCTGCAGGGAGTGCTGGAACTAGTCCTCCCTTGATACCAAGGGACAACTATATATGCTAGGCATTGGGGAAACAATTTTCTAGCAATTTTACTTCACATAAATACCAAGAGAGACTCCCAAGAGACAAAAAAAAAAAAAATGTGGCGGAGAATCTCCTTATAAAAATCTTCCAGCTTTGAATGAAAATTCTGTGACATTCAATGCATATAGTAAAGTCCATTTGACTCATTTCCCAATTCTTATGTCCTCCCTGAGCTTCCAGGGTTGCCTTCATGTAAGAATATAGGAAGACAGAGGTATTCTATTTTGGAATAAAATGGATTCAGCTGGTGCTTCATAAATGCTGGTTGAGTTGGATTGCAGGATAGTGAAGTTAGAGGAACACAACACAGCTCTTCCCTCCGCCCTGTGCGACCTTGGGCAAATTTCCTCAGTTCTCTGGGCCTGCTTCCTCCTCTGTCGAATGAGGGGAATGAAGGGGGAGAAGCCACCCTCTGGTTCTAATGTCACTATTCTTTGAAGGGACCTTTTTACTGGTAGCTAGCATTGGCTGACTGCCTGCTTTATGCAGGTGCAACATTAAGAGCTTTATGTGAATGATCTCAGTTCTCACCACACCTGTAGAGGTAAGTACAGACGAGGACTCTGCAGCTCAGAGGGGCTTGGTGACGTGGGTGAGGGCACAGTTGATAAGCAGCAGCACCGGAACTTGACCTTGCACAGTGAACGCTACCCTCTGTTGTCTCTCGACATGGGCTGGCTTCAGGTGAGTTCCACTGGGATCCTGGGAGTAGTTCTTCTGACACAGGTGTCTTTGTTATCTCTCCCTTTCAGGAGAGAATCGCCAAAAGCCATGGCTCCCAGTGTGGGTTCTGCACCCCTGGCATCGTCATGAGCATGTACACGCTGCTGCGGAACCAGCCCAAGCCCACCGTTGAGGAGATTGAGAACGCCTTCCAAGGTAGGGGCCTTCAGGCTCAGCCTGGGAGGTGGAACGGCAAACAGAGCACTGCAGAGGGCAGGCAGGGCCAAGGGGAAGACCAGGAAGGGCCGAGGGGTGTGAGAGACTGCCCTTTGGGGGAGACCACCCCGATGTGGTGGCTAAGATCTGCTAGAGAGTTAGCTCTCTCTTAATTTGGAGAGCACTTGGCTGTTATGGGGACCTCCTGGGATCCCCTGCATTTGTGTTCATCTTCCTGCCTTTCCACAGCATCGAGTGGGGTTGGCAGTGGGCAGCTGGCAGGGGAGGATGTCATTTGGGAAACTCCACAGAGGCTAGTGATGTGGCTTCCTTTCCTCTCAGCTCTCGCCAGAAGGGGATTGTGCAGGGAGAAGACCACATATGAACGAGGTGGTTGGGATTCTGAGCCACAGGCAGGGACGGGCTTTCCATTTCGCCTCTGTGAACGGGCCCAGGGGCCTGCACCACGTGCCTATTTTTCTGAATTAAATAGAGAAGGCTCCCATCTATTCCCCATGTCAGTCTATCATTTATCAATCAGCTACTTTGAGTCCTAACCCATGTCAGGCACTATACAGAAGGTATAGGGGACACAGGGATCAAATACACAATCCCTGCTCTCAAGGAGCTCACACTGAAGGGGAAGAGAGTTTACAGTGTGGTTTGATAAGCTCACTGATATAGCTATGACTAGCCACCATGGGACACTTAGCAGGGAACCTGACTCAGTCTGGGCCTTCTAGGATGGCTTCTGGAGGCAGTCAGGACTGTGAGGAGGAGGAGAGAGTAGGCAGGGGCAAGTGGTACACAGAGCACCCAAATGAGCTGGGGGGCGACGTCACAGACCCTCCCCTTCCCTGGGCCTGCACTAACATGGCAGCTTTTTCCTTGGCCCACAGGAAATCTGTGCCGCTGCACAGGCTACAGACCCATCCTCCAGGGCTTCCGGACCTTCGCCAGGGTAAGTGGGCCCTAGAGCAGCAGTGTCCCTGCTCCTAAAGCAGTAACACTCAGAAGTCACAGTTGTGAGAGATGCCAAGGGCCTCTGGTCTACAAAGAAAGCTAAGAGGGCCAGTTAGTGGGTCTTCTTGCTGGGGACTTCTGACACGGGGGGGGGGGGGCAGACTCTGCTGTTCTTCTTATCAACAAACAGCGTGGGGACTTGGAACCTGAAAGAGGCACCCTGCCTAAGAGCTAGCTCCCTGCAGGGCCTCTGGGCCTGGCAGCTTTCCCTTGGAGATTGGCAGGCTCAGCCCAGGGCACAGGTGCTGAACGTGGCGTTTAATAACAACCCAGCCCGGCTCAGCACTTGCGCCCCTCCTCCTTCCCTCTGCCGGCTGCTTTCAGCACTCGGCGCTCTGCTGGGCTTATGAAGCTGATAATTAGATCTCCAGACAGTTTGTGAACCCCTGTAGTGTTCGTATAACTCGGAGTGAGAAGCCACAGCCGGTGTGTGGTCATTGATTACATAAACACAGACACGCACACATACACACACACACCTGCCATCTGGCAAGGAGGACAGAGGGCTGGCCTCTCCCCTCTTAGCTTCATCTCCGGGTTTTACCTGATTCCTCAGTTGGGTCAAGTTAATCCTGATTCTAATCAAACAAACTCATCTCAATGAGATTCTAGGTCCAGGAAGTTACAAACTCCTATGCTTTTCACTCACTCTTAGGGTTGGCACATCACACAAAGGAGAGCTGTCTGCAAATAACCCAAGAAGGGGTAGTGGGGATGCAGACAGGGCCTTACAAGGGTGGAGAACACCACACCCTGGTTAATGCTGCGACTGATGAAGCATTAGGAGATGTGGAATTAAATGAAAATGATTGAAAGAATGAATTTGGAGTCTGCAGACCTGGGTTCAAATCCTATTCCCCCACTTAATTGATGCATGACCTTGGAAGAGTTTCCTTGTTTCTAAAATGGTGATTATAATATCTATCTTACTGTGCTTATAAAAATTAGGTACTTCTTGTAAAGCTTTTAGAGCAATGCCTGGCACATCTTAAGTATTTGATAAATGGCAACCATAAATTATGCTAGTACATTAGCCACAATATAATCCTCATAAATTGCTCGGCTTTTCTTGAGAACCAGGGGTTGTTAATCTGGCCTCTACTTACTTTGTAGGAGCCTGCTTCAAGAGATACAACATAACTGGTCCTTCTAGTTTCTCAAAAGAGAAGAGTTTTTGAGTATAGCAAAAAATTACACTCCCTCTTGGAAATTGAAATGGTTCCTTTTCCTGGTGTGGCACACACCTCTAGATCCAGCTGCCCAGCAGTGTAGAGCAGAGAGAGGCCAAGAGCTTGGAGCAGCCAAAATACCTGGTGCATAAAAGGTGCTCAGGAGCTCATACGTGTTACTCGTTGGAAGCCCCTGAGACCCTTATTCAGAGCCTTTTACTCTAGTTTTACACACAGCACTCACAAACCTGGTTATCCAGTTTTCCTGTCCACAGCACACACTGGAAAAAGGTGAGGAAGGCCAGCTAGAGGTGGGCACACTGCTCACGCAAGAATTGACAGTGTCTATCTGGCTGCAAGGCAGGAAGTGAAAGAATCATAAAACAGGCACAAGCAAGACTTGCAGTTTCTGCCCTGACACATAAGGAGCTTAGGAGTCTTCATTCAGTGCTAACAACAAGTAAGAAGCTGAACAAACTGAAAAATCAACAACTCTTTTTAGATCCAGCAGATAACTGAAGTCTCAGGACAAATCATTGCCCCCCAAATGGGAGAGACAGGCAGGCAGATACAGAGACTCACAACCTATCAGAGCAGAAACCTCTGCAGGAACCTTTACCAGGGTAGGAAAAGCTAAACAACAATTGACAAATTGCTGGAGGAAACAATGCGGATACAAACTCCAGAGGGACCCAGTCACATGGGGGGCCTGTATACTTTTGTGAATTTTACCTCTAAGAGCTCTACCAGGTCCTCACAGACAATGTTGGAGAAAAATCCCCTTGGGGTTCCAGTAGGGAGAGGAGAAAAGGAACCATTTTTAAATATGCCAGAGCATTCTGATCCTCCTAACAAGATCTGCCCTCAGGAGAATCCATTTTACCAGAGCCTAAACTGCTGAGGTTGTATCATGGCCTGATCTACCTTGGGGAAGGGAAATACAAACTCCAGTTCCCACTATTTTTCCACATGGGGAAGGGAAATACATAACCCAGCCCCCTCCAGCCATCTCATCCCACCTGAGGGAGAAAACAAACCCTGAGAAATACTTGTGAGTTCACAGTCTAGGGGCACAGGCTCACCAAAAGACTGAGACCTAATCCTAGGACTATCCATATTTCTTTTCTCCCATTTTGTACCAACACATTAACTAAAGGCCTATTTATAGTAGGTCCTTTTATCTAGTACATCACATTTGCTTCTCAACAAAAAACTACAAGGCATCCTCAAAGGCTGACACATCTTGAAGAGACTGAGCAAACAGCAGGACCAGAGTTAGATATGGCCAGGATGTTGGCATTATCAAACCAAGAATTTTATAAACTATGATTCATATGCTAAGAGCTTTAATTGAAAAAGTAGACAACATAGAAGAACAGATGGGTAATGTAAGCAGAGAGATGGAAATTCTAAGAGAATCAAAAAGGAATTCTAGAGATCAAAAATAATATAATAAATTGCAGACTGCCTTTGGTGGGCTCATTAGTAGGCTGGAAATGGCTGAGGAAAGTATCTCTGAGCTTTAGGATATGACAATGCAAACTTCCAACACTAAAAAGCAAAGAGAAAAAAGTGAAGAAAAAAAAACAACAGAAAATCCAAGAACTGTGGGATGACTACAAAAGATGTAACATGTGTAATGGCAATACCAGAAGAAGAAAGAAAAGAGAACTGAGGATTTCCCAAAATTAATGTTAGACTTTAATTAAAGCCAGGAAGTTCAGAGAACACTAAGCAGGATAAATACCCAAAAACCCCAAACAAACAACCTTCCCAAAACGACACCAAGACATATTCAAACTTCAGAAAATCAAAGATAAAGAAAAATGTCTTGAAAGAAGCCAGAGGAAAACACATCTTATCTAAAGAGGAACAAAGATCAGAAATATATCTGACTTCTCCCAAAAACCATGCAAACAAGAGAGTGTAGTGAAATACTTATAAAGTATTGAGAGAAAAAAAACCCCACCAGCCTAAAATTCTGTAACCTACAAAAGTATCCATCAAAAGTGAGGGAGACATAAAGACTTTTTCAGACAAACAAAAACTGAGGGAATTTGTTACCAATAGACCTGTCTTGAGAAAAATGTTAAAAGAAGTTCTCCAAAGAGAGGGAAAATGATATAGGTCAGAAACTCAGAACATCAGAGAATGAATAAGTAAAGGTAAAACAAAAACTTCCATTTTTCTTAATCTTAATTGATCTAACAGATAACAATTTGTTTAAAATAATAATAGCAACAATGTATTTGATTATGTATATGTATGTATGTATGTGCTTATGTATAAGTAAAATGAATAATAGCAATGATAAAAAGAATAAGAGATAAAAATTAGAAATATTTTGTTATTATAAGCAATGTGTACTACTGTGATGTGGTATAGTGTTATTTGAAAGTGGACTTGGATTAATTGTAAATGTATATTGCAAACTCTAGGGCAACTACTAAAAAAGGATAAAAAAAAAGAAATACAATAGAAAGGAGAAGTATAAGAAAGGAGAGGAAATGTAAGCATATCAATGCTCAATTAAAACCACAAAAGTCAGAAAACATGTGAAAGACAAAAATAGGAACAAAGAAAAGGAGCAACAAATAGAAAATAGTAACAAATATAGTACATACTAATTCAATTGTATCAATGATTACCTTAAACATCAATAATCTAAATATACCAATTAAAAGACACGGTCATAGTGGATCAAAAACCCAAACCCAACTATTTTAATATATGCTGTCTACAAGAAACTCCCTTTAAATAGAAATAAAGTATAGATTAAAAGTAAATATATGGAAAAAGATATACCATGCTAACATTAATTCAAACAAAGTGGAAACAGCTATGTTAATTTCAGAGAGAGCAGACTTCAGACCAAGGAAAGTTATCAGGGAAAAGAAGGGCATTAAAAATGATACAAGGATCAATACTCCAAGACATAACAACCCTTGATGTATATGCACGTAACAACAGACCTTCAAAATATGTGAGGCAAAAACTGATAGAATGGCAGGGGTAAGTAGATGAATCCACTATTACAGGTGGAGACATGAACAGGTGGAGACATCCTTCTATCAGAAATGCACAGATCCAGCAGGCCAAAAATCAGTAAGGCCATAGTTGAACTCAATAGTACCATCAATGAATTAGACATAATTGACATTTGTAGACTACTTCAGCCAACAGCAGAAAAGGCACTGTTTTCAAGCTAACGTGGAACTTTTACATAGATGGACCACATTCTCAGCTATAAAACACACCTTAACAAATTTAAAAGAATAAAAATCATGGAATGTCTGCTCTCAAATCACATGAAATTAAACTAGAAGTTAATAACAAGAAGATAGCTGGAAAATCCCCAAATACTTGGAGATTAAACAACACATTTCTAAATAACACATCAACCAAAAAATAAATCTCAAATGAAATTTTAAAATATTTTTAACTAAATGAAATTAAAAATACAGCTTATCAAAATTTTTAGGATGCAGTGAAAGCAATGCTTAGAGGGGAATTTATAGTATTGAATGCATATATTAGAAAGGAAGAAATATTTAAAATCAATAATATATTTAGCCAACCCATCCCAGGCCTAAAATAAAATGAAATAAAATTAATAATTTAGGACCCCACCTTAGGAAACAAAAAAAAAAAAGGGACAAATTAAATTCCAAGTAAGCAGATGAAAAAAAAACAAAATTTAAAGCAGAAATCAATGAAACTGAACATAGGAAATCAATAGAGAAAATCAAATCTGTTTTTTTAAAATGATCAATAAAATCGATGTCTCTGATCATACCAGCTAAGAACAAAAGAGAGAAGACACAAATTATTAATATCAAAATGAAAGAGAGGACATCACTGCAGATCTCATGGACATTAAATGGATAATAAATAAATATTAAGGACAACTCTATGCCCACAAACTTGATAGCCTAAATGAAATATTAATAAACCAATTCCTTGACAGACATAATCTACTAAAACTCACACTGAAAGAAATAGACAATGTCAATAGGTCTGTATCTATTAAAGAAATTGAATCAGTAATTAATAACCTTCCAACACAGAAAGCACCGGGCACAGATGGATTTACTGGTGAATTCTACCAAACATTTAAGAAAGAAATTAGGCCAGTTTTCTACAATCTCTTCCGGAAGATATAATCACAGGGAATATAAAATTCAGTTGCTTTCCTATATACCAATAATGAACAAGTGGAATTTTAAATTAGAAACACATTACCATTTACATTAGCATCTTCCCAAAAATGAAATACTTAGGTATAAATCTAAAAAGTATGTACAAGATTTATATGAGAAAACCTACAGAACTCTGATGAATGAAATCAAAGAAAAACTAAATAAATGGTGAGATATTTCTTGTTCATGAATAGGAAGACACAATATTATCAAGATGTCAGTTTGTCCCAACTATAGACTCAATGCAATAACAATCAAAATCCCAGCAAGTTATTTTATGGATATCAACAAACTGAATCTAAAGTTTATACAGAGAGGGAAAAGACCCAGAATAGCCAACTCAATATTGAAGTCAGAGGATTGACATTGTCCAATTTAAATATTTACTGTAAAGCTACAGTTATCAAGACAGTGTGGTTTTTATAAAAGAATAGATAAATAGATCAACAGAGTAGAATAAAAAGCCCAGATATAGACCTATGTACATATAGTCAGCTTATCTTTGACAAAGACAATATAATAGAGCAGAGACAGTCTTTTTAACAAACGGCGTTGGAACCACTGGACATTCACATGCAAAAAATGGATCTAGAGACAGATCTTATACTCTTCTAAAAAATTAACTTAAAATGAATCAAAGACTTAAACATGAAACACAAAACTATAAAATTCCTAGAAGATAACATAGGAGAAAACCTAGATGACCTTGAGTATGACAACTTTTTAGATACAACACCAAAGGCAAGATCCATCAAAGAAGTAATGATAAGCAAGACTTTATTGAAACTAAAACCTTCTACTCGGCAAAAAGAGTGAGAAGACAAACTGTAGATTGGAAATAAATATTTGCAAAAGACACATCTGATAAAAGACTTATCCAAATATACAAAGAACTCTTAAAACTCAACAATAAGAAAATGAACAGCCCAATTAAAAACTGGGTAAAAGACCTGAACAGCCACGTCACCAAAGAATATATACAGTTGCCCAGGAAGCAGCTGAAGAGTTCAACATCATATGTCATTAGAGAATTGCAAAGTAAAACAAAAATGAAATATCACTACATACCTATTGAATAGCCAAATGCAAAACACGAACACCACCAAATGCTGGTGAAGATGTGGAGCAACAGGAGATCAAGATGTCCTTTAGTCGGTGAATAGATAAAGAAGCCGTGGAACATCCAGACAATGGAACATTATTTAGTGCTGAAAAGAAACAAGGTATCGAGCTACAAAAAGACACAGAGAAAGCTTAATTGCATATTACTAAGTGAAAAAAGCCAAACTGAAAAGGCTACATATTGTACGATACCAACTATATGACATTCTAGGGAAGACAAAACTATGGGGGCAGTGATAAGATTAGTAGTTGGCAGGGATTGGGGAAAGGCAGGAATGAACAAGCAGAGCATAGAGGATTTTTAGGGCAGTGTAACTATTCTGCAAGATACCACAATAGTGGATATGTGTCATCATTCATTTGTCAAAACCCATAGAATGCACAACACCAAGAGCGAACCCTAATGTAAATTATGAACTTTGGGTGACAGTGACAGGTCAGTGTTACCAATTGTAACAAACGTGCCGCTCCGGTGCAGATGGATGACGATAGGGAGGGTGTGCGTGTGCAAGGACAGAGGGTATTTGGGCATTCTCTGGACCTCTCACTCAGTTTTGCTGTGAACCTAAAACTGCTCTAAAAATAAGAAGAAAGTTTATTTGAAAGAAAAAGACACAAGCCCAGAACCTTACTTAATGAAGCAGAAATCTCAGGAGGGCAGGGATGGGAAAATCCAGCCTTATCCAACCTCGGTAGACCTTGAGGGCAGTGATGCATGATTGTACATCACAATAATTTATGTCATAAACACATCAAGGAGTTATCAAGAACAAAGAGCTGAGTAGTAATGTGCTGGTGTCTTAATCATCCGGGGAATGTACTTCTGTGAAACCTGCCCCTCTTCAGGAGGGCTGGGTGAGGCGGATGCCTTGCTAGAAGCAGGTCACTCTCACTTCACGTGGGGCCTGGGAATTCCCCTGCGTTGCTGCTTCTCCAAGAAGGAAGGTGAGAAGAGGCGCTAGGGAACTTGTCTTCCTCCCTTCCTGTCTAAGTACAGAGGGGAAGGACGAGGTGACAATGGGAGGGCCAGAGTGGACCAAGGAGGTCTGGCGTCCAGCGGCCAAGCTATGGATGTGCAGGGGGTCGAGGAGAGGGAGGTGTTTCTCTCCTTAGGCCATCGGCCGACTGTGCTCACCAGTTCTCACACCTCCGGTCTCCATGGCCCTCTGAGTGTTTTCTTGGGAAAGACAGTGGGTTGTGACACATCTTTGGGAAATGTCAGCACAGCAGGGTGTCTCCTGTGGCTCATGTGCAGAAGGGCTGCTCCCAGCCTGCTCCTTCAGAAATGAACCACTCCAGAAAAATGCCTGGTGCTGGGCCTGTGAGCTTTGCCCACTTTTTTGTCTCAGCACAACTCCGCGATTCTGGAGTGTCTCCTGGAGCCCGGAGCCACAGCTCCTGCCTGCTTGGAGCAGATCAGTCAGGTGAACACACCCCTGCCCTGCTCTGCAAGGCCTGGTTCTGGGAGGCAGGGATTCTGGGCTCTATTTGTGCTCTGCCCTTGGTATCCTGAGAGGTCTTGAGCAAGTCCTTTCTCAGAGCCGATGGCTGATCGACCTGTGCCCTTCCTCCAGAGCAGGCCCCCTGTGAGTGAAGAGTGCATAGCTTTCTGGGAACAAGTGCCTACTAAGTAGCAGGGAGGGCACTGGGCATGCTGGCTGGACACATCACTGGGCCCAGTGCTGGTTTTGGACATCCTTGGCAGGGTCCCGCAGCCTGGGGGACACTCAGCCAAGCCCCACAGAACCTGGCTGATCTGGAAGTAGAGCCTCTTGAATCCTGAGAGAACCGATGGGAATTTCTCTCATCCGGGCTTCCTAAGGAAGTAGCGCTAAAGAAGGAAAATGGGCATAAGGATAGGTTTTGATAAAGTAGGAGCTAGTTTTAATGGAGATGTTTTCCAAAATTCAATTTCCCTGTTCCTCCTGTTTGTTTATCCATGAGTTGTTTAATCTACATGAGCCAAGCCAGGGAGAACGTAGCAGAGCCCTCAACTCATGCAGAGAGGCAGATGGGATGGGGCAGGGTCTCTGCTCCTCCTGTGCATGCTGGAGTTTGCTAGATATTGATAATCTAGGTTCCTAAGCTTCTGTGAAAACTCTTTGCAAATATCCTTGTGTGAATGTTCATCGTCTCTCTAGGATGGTGGATGCTGCAGAGGAGATGGGGACAATCCAAACTGCTGCATGAACTCGAAGAAAGACCACGTGGTAAGTGGCTACCTCTCCCCCTGGAAGTCGGGGAGGCCACTCTCAGAGAAGTCAGTGCACTCTCTCCACACCCCAGCAGTGGGGCCAGAGAGGAAACTACAGTGAGGGTCGGTGGTGGCCGACTACGGAGATGTGAAGGTGCATATCGGCCCTGGGTTCTCTGGCAAGACCTCCTGTTCCTGCTCCCCAGGAGCTGCCTGCCCCTCCACCAGCCTGCTGGGGGCTGGGACTGAGCTCGCTTGGAGAAAGGGCTGGATCAGTCCTATGGGGCATTTGGAAGGAGAAGACACCGTACCACTTACCTGTTCTCTTTCTCCACAGGTCAGTCTCTCACCATCTTTGTTCAAACCAGAGGAATTCATGCCCCTGGATCCCACCCAGGAGCCCATCTTCCCCCCAGAGTTGCTGGTAGGTGACGCCTCGGGGAGAGGTCCAGCCTGGCTGTACCGCAAGTCCCTGGAGACCTGCTGTATTTCCATTCCCACCTCGTGTCTTCCTTGTGCTTTAGGTTTCAGCCGGCGTTTCCCTTCCTGTTTCTGACACTCCTGCTGGGCCAAGTCCCTCTGTTACATATGCCCAAGCCCCTGCCCTTCTCACACATGTCACACTCAACGTTACTAATTTGGTGTTTTGTTCCTCGCTAGATGACAGGCCCTGTGAGGAAGGGGACCGTGTCTCTGGGCACACCATGTAGCAGTAGTAGGTGTTCTGTAACTATTTGTTGACCTCCTGGCTATACCTAAGGTATAACCCCCCACCTCCCCCACCACACACACAAGCAACCTGTTCTCTCTACAAGCAGTCCATTCATTTAAAAAACAAACAAAAAAGAGAGATATATTCAAAGGGAATGACCCGCGGTTTGTAGCTCTGTTTTAAGGCGTCCCTCCACACCATCTTTCTCATTTTCACCCCAGCATTTATTGCAAGGAAAGAATCAAACACTCCCAGAGTTTCCAAGTGCACATTTCTTGGGGTGCTGAGCTCATGAAGACTGCCCTGTAGGCTCAACAGGCCAGAGAGAATGGCTTTGCAGCGGGGCCCTGCATATCTTTCTCGGACCGGGAACCCTTGAAAACGCGTCATCTTGGTCTGGGGGTTTCTTTCCCAGCCCAGCGTCACCCTACATGCACCCGATGCCAGACCTCTTACACACTCCCTTCTAACACCCCTTCCTCCCCGAGCTCTTCCCACACCTTGTCCACTGCGCCCCCTGGAGTCAGTGTGGGGCACTGCAGGAACCTGGGCTGTCTGTCAGGTCAGTTGGGATCCTCTCATGGCAGGTGAATTTCAGTGGGTCCCATAACCTCCTTGATCCTCAGGTGTCTCTTTCACGTGGAAAAATGAGGCTCACATGCCTCCTTCATTGGAGGTCTCGCAAAGACTAAGTGTGTATTTAATGGCCCCAAAAGGTTCCTGCCTTAGTAAGCATTAATTCCCTCTTCTTCTCCACTAACATATATCTTCGTCCTGAACTCAGTATTAAGCAAGCCAATAGAAGAGTTGATTGCAGATTAAAGCAATTTATCGGGGGAATGGCAGTGGGAAGAAGGAGACAGTGGAGTAAGAAAACTACATTTCCCAGAGGCTGAAAGACACTCCTCGGAGGCAGCTGCGTTTTGAAGGGGAGCGTGTGACGTGGATACAGGCCTCCACCCTGAAGGAGCTGCTGGACCTCAAAGCTCAGCACCCTGACGCCAAGCTGGTGGTGGGGAACACGGAGATTGGTAAGGCCTGGGTGGGGCCTGGGAGTGCTTCTGGGTCCTTCCTGCCCCCCTCACCGCCCCAACCCTACCCCTCTGCACCCCACCCCCCTGCCCCACTGACTGCTCTGAAGCCCCCGAGGAGCCCTGGACACTTGAATTCTTGCAAAGGCCCCTGGCTTTGGAGTGGCACAGACCTGGCTCAGCGCCTGCTGGTCGTGTGTCCTCCCCTCCCCTCCTTTTCCCTTGTCTTATACGAGGCAATAACAGTTCCTCAAATGGTTGTTTTGGCTATTAAATGAGATCCTTATGTGCCTGTTGACTTTTCCCCATAAACATTTACAGAGTGCCAGCTATGAGCCAGGGACTCCGGGAAGGGCTTGGGATACAAAGGTCACCTGGAAACAGTTCCTTCCCTCAAGGCTCTCCTAGTCTAAGGGAGGAGGGAGGGAGGTAAACAAAGTGTCCAGGCCAGGCTCTGATGGACACCAGGGCTGCCATAGGTGTCACACCTTTGCCTCCCCTTTCCTGGGGGGCGATGTGATAAGGTGAAGGAGATGTCCAAGAGTGACTGTTTGTGTTGCCTGTAACCATGGCCTGTTGGTGCCACCACCTGGGGCGTGAGGCCTACCACATGTGACCAGGCTGAGGGACTCAGGATGTGCAGCTCTCAGCCCCAGTGCTTCAAGAGACAGGGAGAGATGGCAGAGCTGCCCAGAGCTGCCCAGGCCTCTGCTAATCCATCTCTCAACCTGGCTTAGCCCGTTGCCACTTTACCGGGTCCCAAGCCTAGTGAGGATCTAAATGGCATAGCTGAGGTTTCTCCTAGAGGACCTCTGGTTTGGGGCATGTGGAGGTGGGTATGACATGCTTTTAAGCAGGCAAGTCCAGCATGTAGGAGACTCCTGGCTCTGGTTCCTGAAGGAGTCCTGAAGCCCTCGGTTCTGCTTGGACTCACGGCCACAGAGAGGGGGGTCTGGCGGGGTCAGTGCTGATGGAGCTCAAAGCTGGCCTTGCCTTTGTGAACACAAATGCTGCAGTTTTGCAACACAGTGGGGTGGCAGGGTGGGCTGAGACATGCCTCAAGTGATGTGATCCTGGTGGCCATGGCTTAACAGGATTCATGGCCCATGTAGTCCAGGGGTGGCATGATCTAAGGTGGCTGGGAGAATCTTAGGAGATCCTTTGACACTTGACATGTTTTTTGCCATGAGTCATACAATGTCCAGGGTCCAGTTGGATTCCAAGAGAAAGGAATTTACAAAGATTGTATAAGCCCCACAATTAGGAATAATCTCTTCAGACCACTTCTATCTGCCCCCCTCCCTCCTCCCTTATACACACACCCCAGTGGCGTAAGCACCTCTGGCCGACGCAGGATGTCCGTGGAAGGTGAGCAGAGAGAAAACCTAATCAAGACGGGGCTTTCTGTTTCAGTCTGTGTTCTTCATCCTCAGTACTGATATTCAAACAAGCCAGACTCCTCGAAGCCTGGGCCCCCCTTCAGAAATCCTAAGCAGCACTGGGGGCAGGGGAAGGGGTAACCTTCCCCACGTATAGCCCTGTTGGCAGAGCTGGGAGAGGTGCTGAGCCCGCTGGGTCTAAGGAACAGGGGAGCATCTTACAACAGAGGTTCCTAACTTGATTCGTTGGGGAAAACGTAAACCAGACACATGTGGCCCTGCAAAGTCATGCATCTTGGAGAACTCAGACAGATACTAGGGACCGGAGGACAGATTTGAAGTTTTCTCTCTCATTTTCCTTTTTTGGTTTAATGTTAGACTTTCATGTTTTTATTACTATTACACTCCAACACTAACAATAGCTCAAGTGCTAAAATTTGCCTATTCTTGGCTGTGTGATTTGGGCCAGAAACTTATTCTTTCTATGCCTCACTTTCTTCATCTATAAACAGCAATCAATCACAGTACCTCATAGGGTTGTGAGATTTAAATGAGTTGAAATAGATAAGGTGCTTCGAAGAGTTCCTGACATACCTTGATTTCCTGTGTTTCCTAATGTTATCACACACACACATACATTAATACATTAGAGTGAATTCAAACTCATTTCGTTTGAATTTAGATAGTTGTTTTTTTTTTTTTTTGAGAGGGAGAGAAAGACGTCGTAGTCTCAGGACTGACAGTCCAGAGACCGTACCTAATCCTACGCCTTGTCCACTGCATTTCCTAGTCCCAAGACACCCACGGAGCATGTTATGGTGTGAATATGTCACACCATATGTATCCTGTGTGTGGTACCGCTGAGGCTTGCGCTGATGATACAACCATGGGTCTATAGCTTCGGGCTTCTCATTTCTCTCAAGGCATTGAGATGAAGTTTAAGAACATGCTGTTTCCTCTCATCGTCTGCCCAGCCTGGATCCCGGAGCTGAACTCGGTGCAGAATGGACCCGAGGGTAAGGGGAGGGCTGCCCAAGCCCACAGAGAGGCTGAGATGCTGGGGATGGGTCATGAGAGGGGATGGCAAGTGCCAGGGTGGCTCCCTGTTGGCTCTGGATGCCTACTGCTGCTCCTGGGCCCCCTTCACTCCCTGGGGAAATGGGGAGCTGAAGAGGGGCCCCTTTCATTGCCTTTCTCCCATCAAGCATCCAGGGCAGGGTGCCAGTGGGCAAGAGGCTGTGAGATCTTCAAGAGTTGTCAATCCTGGCTACACAGTAGAATCACCCATGAGGGCAGGGGTGAAGGATGTGAAGGGTTGTGCCTATGTGCTTTTTAAAAAAATGCCGGGACTTCATCCCCAGAAATTCTGATTTTATTGAGTTGAGAATCACTGGTTTAGAGGGAAAAGCATAGGTTGTAGGATCAAGAGGCCTGGGCTTGCGTACTGGCTCTTTTATTAGCTGTGTGATATTGGTTAAGTCACTTAACCTCTCTGGGCCCTAATTTCTACATCCATGTAAATATATGAGTCTCGATTCAGCCCTGCTCGGGTTGCTCTAAAGCTTCATAGGAGCTGTATATGAAAGCGTTTTCTGAGCTGTAGAGTGATTGATGTTATTCTGAGCATGTGTTCCCAGGTATTTCCTTTGGAGCTGCTTGCCCCCTAAGCTTTGTGGAAAAGACCCTGGTTGATGCAGTTGCTAAGCTTCCTGCTCAAAAAACAGAGGTGTTCAGAGGAGTCTTGGAGCAGCTGCGCTGGTTTGCTGGGAAGCAGGTCAAGTCTGTGGCGGTGAGTCCCTGTTTGGAGGCAAGCAAGGCCCGGGAGATGGGGCCTGTCACAGAAGGCAGGGTGGCTTGTCTGGCCGCCGCTGCAGACTCTCTTTGCTTGCTTCAGCCCAGTGGGCCTCAAATGTTAGTGCTTAGAATTGCCCGGGGCGGGCGGGGTGGTGCTTGTTAACAATGCAGATTCCTGGGCCCCACCCTCAGAGATTCTGAGCTTGGGTGTGGGATGCAGCCCAGGGATCGGTGCTTCTGAAGAAAGTGGTCTGTGGGCCACTCTGGAAAACTCTTACTCTGCGACTCAGTCTTTACCCTTGAGGTTGCAGAGACACAGCTTTCTGCCCCCTTCTTCTGAGCTTGGCTGTGCCTATCTGTAGATGAGTAAGAGATATGTTAGGAAGAGGGCAAAATTCCGAGGGGTTCTCCCTTTCAGAATTAGGGAGAACCAGAGGCAGAGCCCCCATAAGAGGAGGGAGGGATTCACCTGTTGACTATTCACAGCCAGCTTTCAGACTAGCCCCGAAATTCCAGTTTGCAAATGGTGATGTTCACACACGCTGTGCCATTGGAGGTTCACAACAATTTACGCTGTTGAGAAGAAAGTTCTTCCTTCTATTTTTAATTTTTTAAAAATTGAAAATGAAATAGCCTACTCCTATTCCCCTACCCTCACCCCAAGTGTCTGCCACGTCTGATTGCAGAGGAGGAGACATAAAAGCTCTGCTGACTTCCTTAGTTCTGCTAGAACCTACTTCCAGGAAGAACTTTGTTTTCATTGTGCAACTGATTCTCTTTCTGTTTTCTAATAATGAGAACCCTGTATCTGATTCTTCTTACATTTTGTTCCAAGTTCCTGGGAAGTTCAAGTCCAAATAGAACAAATTGCTCAACCTTAACTTCCTCCTTTTTTCCTTGATCTTTATCTTCTATTTCTATTTTACCAATTCTATATGGCCTTTGTGATGAACCACCTCAATCCTTTCAGAAAAGGGTTTGCTGAAATCAAACAAACAAATTTAAAGGGGCTTACTTGGTAAATTTCACAGCTGAGACTTCAATGCCAAAACTTGGGATTGGAAACTGATGTCAAGTTTTGCACATTCTTCTGAATGCCCATGTTCTGACCGTGCTTGCCCTGTGTCTGCAGGGGGTGCAGGTCCTTGGGCTCCCCTTGCAGTGGAGTCACTGCCTGCCCTGTGTGCAGGAGCCAGCTGCGTGAGCAAGGGCTTCCTGGGGTGGGCTCTCACTGCACGCTCTCTGCTTGTCCTAGTCCATTGGAGGGAACATCATCACCGCCAGCCCCATCTCCGACCTCAACCCCGTGTTCATGGCCAGCAGGGCTAAGCTGACTCTCGTGTCCAGAGGTGAGCTGCCTGAAGCAGAATTCCAGAAAGAAGGACTTGGGCAAGAAAAATCTCCCTAGATAAGTCATCTTCTGGAGAAATAGAACCCAAAGTTCAGTGACCCATCTGTTCTAAAGTTTGAATCCAGGGAAGCTGCAAGGGGAATGCATCCCAGTTGGGGGCCAGGAGAGCTGGGCCTTTTCTTTACAAAGAATTCACAATAGAAACTGCCATCTGGGTGTCTGCCTTACGTGGCATCGTGCTGGAGCTGGAATGTGCTGGCTTACCGTAGCCGACTGTTGGATTTGCAGGAATTCTATGAGCCATTTGTTAAACATGGGCATT
The DNA here is from genome assembly GCA_963575035.1 of Avahi laniger. Lineage (NCBI taxonomy): Eukaryota > Metazoa > Chordata > Mammalia > Primates > Indriidae > Avahi > Avahi laniger. The sequence continues at coordinate 40,917 of CAUYSK010065309.1, forward strand.
ATTAAAAATTAAATTATATAAATTCACAATGAAATGACTTATAATCAAAACAAAGGTAACAAATACTCAAAATTCGTCACTTCCTAATTATTTTACTTCATTTTTCTATTATGTATACTCGAGCTTGTTTACACGCGCTATACAGTGGAAACGCCACACAACTGTGAGCTCCCTCAGAGACCACCCTAGATCTGACATTCCTTAGGAAGACTCAGCACATAGTCCTACTCATGGCTGTGATTCATTACAGCAGGATACAAAACAAAATCAGCAAAGGAAAAAGGTGTATGGGGCAAAGTCTGGGGGAAACCAGGCACAAGCTTCCAGACACTTCTCCCAGTGGAGTCACAGAGGACATGCTTAATTCCTCTAATTGTGAGTTGTGACAACACACCTGAAGTCTTGTCTACCTAGGAAGCTTGCGAGAGACTCAGCACCCAGGATTTTCTGGGGGCCTGTTCTCAAAGGTGGCCTCTGACTGGCATGTACCAAAAGTCTGGACTCCCAAAGGAAAGCAGGCATTCATCATAAACCGTATGGTTTAGTTTGGGCACAGTGAGCCGCTCATGTCATGGAATGGTGGGAACCCTTCCGAAACACAAGTTCCGAGGGCCAACCTTGTGAGGAGGCCTCACGGAGGACAGCAGTCAGCGCTGCTGTGCTAACCTTTTTCCTGCCATCTTCCCAGCTTCACAGTCAGTGGTGCCATTTTGGCAGCTTGCAATTGGCTCTGGTGGGAGCTTTATACTATAGAAACTGCGGGATGCTACAGAACAGGCTCCCCCACGGCCCCAGAGAGCAGGTTGTTAAATATTCACCAGCACACCGTTGCTTAAGGATTTCAGATGGGGGACCTGGCCCAATTGTGCCAGTCGCTCCCTCTGACTAAGCGCATCAGACAAGAGGGGGAAGAGTCCCACTGGTGGGTTGTCCTCTCCTCCCGATACGGTCCCCGCCTCTCCCTCACTTCGGTCCCTCTTCATCTTGCCTCTCTACAGGCACCAGGAGAACTGTTCGGATGGATCACACCTTCTTCCCTGGCTACAGGAAGACCCTGCTGAGTCCGGAGGAGATACTTCTCTCCATAGAGATCCCCTACAGCAGGGAGGTGAGTGTTGGGCGTGGTCCAGGGTCTGCCCGAATCAGTCCCAATGCCAGGCTCCAGAACAAAGACCAGGGTCTGCCTCAGGACCAACTTGAGCATCCCTCAACTTTAGCATTGACGTTTTTCTCTCTGAACTTCGCCTTTAATGAACCAACCATCTTCCTCTCCGGAGGATGTGAAGTTGCAGGGTAGGGGTTTGTAGGACATGGACTGTGAAACCAGACAGCTGGAGGTATGGTCCTGAATGAGTCATTTCACCTTTCTGGGCCCCAACTTTTTCATCTGTAAAATGGGCACCCTGTCACCTACTGTGCTGGTTATTGTGAGGACTAAAAATAAATCACTCATAAGATTCCTGGCAGCTGTCTGAGAGCCAGTGAAGATGCCACAATTGCAAGAACACATCCGGCTGTCAAGTGTTCCTGCCCCACGTCAGAGGAGACTTTTTCTCCTGCGGTGAAGAGTGTAGGGTTTGCGAGCTGAGCGGAGAAGATGCTCTGAGTCATATCTACGTGTGCTGACCTTGGATTTGAGGAGCTGTTGGTGCCGACAGATTCCTGCTGCATGAGCAGCTCTTCTGGCCCGCTGGGGTGGGTCTGGCCACCCCTGGCTGCCTTGCTCTTGTTCTTTGGGGCCTGCGGTGTCTTGACCTGGCGTGGCTCTCTCCACTCTCAGCAGCTGCCAACTCAAGACACAATCCACGATGCGCCTCTCAGAAAAGTGGTCTGTGAGAGGCCCGGGGAGCAGCTGCCAAGGAGGGTGTGAAGTATTCCCCACAGCTAGTGCTTTAGCGAGTGTTCCTAGGCATGTTTTGCCCTTGCTAATTTTGACCTCCTTAATGAGAATGCTAATTAAATTAGAGCAATTATATCCCTGAGGTGGTTTCTTAATGATTTTCTAGCTTGTCCTTATAGCTCATTTTGAGCAGTGATTCCCAGAGTTTTGAATTTCACAGTTCAGTAATTTTTTTTTAATTATGAGTGGGGAGGAGGGAGGAAACAGGCACGGCACTACCTAGCTTTTATTTCGCCACGTACGGTCATTAACAAAAAAGCAGCATTTCATAAAAGAGATTGTAATTCCCAGAATTAGGAAGCTTTGTTAAGAAAGAATGTTGTCAACCTGGTGCTGACTGTTCTTGGCATCCTAGTGAAAACGTCACCGTAGACTGGTGCAGTCCTGGGAGTGAGCATCTGGAACCTCTGTTCCAGAATAAAGTTCGAACTCTGGACTCCGTGTCCCAGGGTCATGTTTGACACCAGGAATCTCAGCTAGCTTTATCTTCAGGAGGAGCTCTCCATGGCTTCTTCGAAGAAAATCCTGAGGCCATTTGGGAGCCTCAGCAGTGGGCCTCGTTGTGCTTTCCAGTAGATCTCCTTTCCTTAAATCTCCTACTGTGGGTGTTACTCAGGATCGACCATGCTAGGATGAGTTCAGACCTCAAGAGGAACCTGACACGGAAAGGGCTTGAAGTTATATGGCTCTTACCTGGGAAGTAACTCACATTCTCCTTCTGTCCCCAAAACAGATCCTGGCTCAGACTCAGGGGGTAAAGTATGTGTAAGTCTCAAAGGCAGCAATTGTTTCATAGTGTGATACTTTCTTTCAAGAAACAAGATTTCTAAATGCAGCCAGTAGACTGGTGGGAGGGAGGAGTTAGAGAGCACACCTGTGGAGGCCACAGCTGAAGGTGTGTTTCCAAACAGCCCTTGGCAGCTCACTGTCTCTGCTAGACAGGCCGGCAGGCCAACAGGGGGCTCAGCGCAGCCCCCAGAGAAGCTGCTGGGAGCTGATACTGGGCTCCAGGTGGGGAAGGTGAAGGCCCCTTCCTCCTGCCCCGCTGCTCGTTTGGTGGAGACCACCAGTTCTACTTTATCCCTAACCCTCAGCTTTCCTGACTAATGGGGAGAAATCCTGACACTTTTTCAGCTCCTGAGAATGTTCTCTGGACCTTCTAAAAATGTGCTGTCAGTTGTGCTTGTCTTTGACTCCTGGGCCAACTCCCCCACTGATTTGCGATGGTGTTGTCACCCCACCTCACCTCATGGCCCTGTGTTTCAGGTTTGCCATTTGCAGTCCTTGCAAAACAAGGTGGAAAACAGGCACGTTTCTGGGTATTTTTAGGGTGAGTTTTTCTCAGCATTCAAGCAGGCCTCCCGGAGAGAAGATGACATTGCCAAGGTGACCAGCGGCATGAGAGTTTTATTCAAGCCAGGAACCACAGAGGTGAAGGAGCTGGCTCTTTGCTATGGCGGAATGGCCAACAGAACCATCTCGGCGCTCAAGACCACCCAGAAGCAGCTGTCCAAGTAAGGGCTAACAGCAAAAGGAAGCTGCTGCTGTCGTTGCTGATGCTGTGTTATTGCGGCTGCTGCTACTGTGACTACTGGTGGTGTTACTCTTGCTGCAACTACTACTATTACTACTGCTTCTGCTACTGCTCTTGCTTCTACTATTACTATAACCACTGTTACTACTATCGCTATTGTGCTACTAGTAGCATTACTTCTAGTAGTATTGCCACTGCTGTAATATTATCATTGCTACTACTGCTATTACTAATACCATTGCTACTGTTGCTACAGCTACAGCTAATATTCCTATTGCTACTATTGCCGCTGTTTCTACTACTCTTCTACTACTACAATTACCACTGCTACTCATTACTGCTATTACCATTACTACTGTTACTTGTACCATTACTAGTGCTACAATCACTGCTGCTTTTCCGACTATCATGACCATGATTAGTATTACTGCTGTTATTACTATTGCTATTGCTACTACTGCTGCTACCTCTCTGCTGCTTATGCTATTATTACTGCTACTACTATTATGTTGTTACTATTAATATTAGTATTTTACTAATAGCATTACTGCTGCTACTGCTATTGCCACTGCGATTACTACTTCTATCACTGTTATCATTGTTACTAGTACTGCTGCTGCTGTTACTGCTACTACTAGTATTTATTGCTGTTGCTGCTATTGCTATGACCGCTACTTTTTGACATTGCTGCCATTACCGTCACTATTACTACTGTTGCTGCCGCTATTACACTAGTAGTAATATTGCTGCTGCTACTACTACTTCTACTACTGCTAGTAGTATCAGTGGTGCCGTTGCTACCATTAATACTGCTTTTCTTGTACTACTATTACTACTTCTACTACTACTATTCATACTGTTACTGTTACCATTACCGTTACTATTACTGCTGCCACCACTGCGAGTATTATTACTAGTAGCATTGATGCTGGTGCTGGTACTACTGATAATATTAAACGCTACTATTGCTGCTACTGCTGGTGCTATTACTACTACTGCTACTACTAATACTATTAGTATTACTAGGGCTATTATATGACAGCAATTGTAGCAGGCACTTCACTGGCATAATCCTATATAATCCTTAAAATAACCACATAAGATCAACAAAGCTCAGCTTGGAATTTGGATCCTTGTTCCAGTTTCTGCCTCTGACATTTACCAAATTGGAAACATAAGTCAAGTTACTCTCCCTATGCCTCAGTTTTCTCATTGGTAAATGGGTATAAGAATGTTCCCTACCACACTTTTTAATTTAAATTGAAAGTGACGATTCATATAAAGCACGTAGGATATTGACTAGCACATTGTAAGGACTCAATAGACTTAACTATTAATATTTAAAGTTTTGTGGTCTTTTTTAGTGTACCTGATTTTAAAGATAAGGAAACCGGGCTCAAGGAGGTTAAGTAACTTGCCTAAAGTCCTCCAAGTGTCCGAGCGAAGTTCGACCCGAGCTTTGTAGGACTCCGAGGCTCTGGGCACCGGCGCCGCACGGAGGCACGTGGAGGGCTGGGTGGGAGCGCCCGCGCTCTGCTCTCTGGCAGGCTCTGGAAGGAGGAGCTGCTGCAGGACGTGTGCGCAGGCCTGGCGGAGGAGCTGCGCCTGCCCCCCGACGCCCCTGGCGGCATGGTGGAGTTCCGGCGCACCCTCACCCTCAGCTTCTTCTTCAAGTTCTACCTGACAGTTCTTCAGAAGCTGGGCAAAGAGAACCCAGACAACGTGAGTGCGGGGCCTGGCAAGGCACAGGTTCTCTGCAGCATTTTGGGGGGGACGTGAGAATCTGGTCTGGGTGGTAAACTTGCTCCTGTCCCCTGGACGTCCGAGGGCAGAAGAGCAGGGACCAGGGACACAGTCCAGGAGCCGCGGAGACGGGAGCGACCAGGCGGCTGAGAGGCAGAGCGCTGGGCTGGGTGTCAGGGATGCGGGGATGTCACTGCCTCACCGTGAGAACTTGAATAGTCACATTTCTCTGTTTCCGCTGTGAAATCTGCAAAAAGGGCAGCAAACCAGACGATCCTGGCAGTAGAGTTGATGTGTCTGTGGTTTTGTGGGTTAGAAAGGGAATGTACAGTGTGACCAGAAGGTAGGGGGGACTGGGAATGTCAGCGGGGGCTGCAGAAGCCAGGGGACTGTGGCCCGCGCAGGACGTGCGCTCAGGAGAGGCTGCGATTTGTTCACCGACACGCATTGATCTAGCTTCTGAACGCGCCGGGTCGCACCTGGCTCTGGGGGCAGCCTAGCGTGGGGGAATGTGGTCAGTGAAGGCGTCCTGGTGAGACAGCTGCGGAGATGGAGTGTGGAGGGGCACAGAGGAGAGAAAGCTTCACAGATAGGGGGACGGCAGAGCTAAATCCCTCTTTTAAAACATTAATAATACATTTCCCCCTAATTATAAAAGTAATAAGGACTTATTGTGGAAAACTTAAAAAATACAGGGTTGTATAAAGAAAACCTAAAATTACTCTTACTCTCAGATCCCAGAGGAACATCACTGCTAATATTTTGGTTAATTTGTGTGATCTTTCACCTACATTTATCCGTCCATTTGTCTGTCCCACGGGGCTGTTTGTCTGCCCCATCTCTCTTTCTTTCTGTTTCTGTATGTCCTTCCACCCACCTGTCAATATATCTATCATCTTCCTGGCTGGACATATCACTTTCTAAACAGATTTGGGGTCACACTGCATAGAGAGTTCTACATTCCCCTTGCTTTTGTTGAGACTATAGTGTGAACACATTCCACATCACTAAATACTCCCCGTGGAATTGCGGAGGGTAAGGGAGACTTCCAGGAAGGCCAGGGAGAAGTGTATCTCCGACACAGAGGGCAGCGTGGATCCATGCGGGAAGGAAGGAGAGAGTGTGGTGCGTTGGAGAAAGCAGAGACCATTAGGTCTGCTGGTGCAGGGTGGCTGGCCTTGAAGCTGAGGCTGTTACTAAACACTGAGCCCTCAGAGCCCATGTTTGGATGTTGAAAGATCTAGCCAGTATTTAAAGGGCTATAAAATGAGGAACGAAGAGATAGGTTGTCACTTTTATCACTTGGGGACAACCAAGAAAGAGATCAATGATCAAAATATAGTCCTGGTCACCTCTGTTATTATCTTGCCTCCACAGATGTGTGGTGTACTGGACCCCACCTTCGTCAGTGCCACTTTACTCTTTCAGAAAGACCCTCCGACCAATGTCCAGCTCTTCCAGGTGAGTACAGACGGCGTATGGCTAATATCAGGAGCTTTGCTGCTAGTATCAGGCTGCCTCAGGTGATCAGTGGCTGACCACTGACAAATGACCAACTGGAATTGTATGTAGGTGCATTAAGCTCCTTACTTTTGTGCATAGACACCCAGTGAAGACAATAGGCGTCATATTGATGTTAATGCCCATATTTCTCCTTTGTTTGCTTAAATTTCTCTCTTGGGATTAGGCTTTCATCTGCACCTGTTCTTTAAAGAAATTTTCTTTTCCCCATTTTATCTTTTCCAGCCCTGTTGTGGGCTAATGTACAAAGCTAAAAGTCTTCTTGAGCATGCTAAAAAATATCTTTCTATCAAATGCAAGTTTTTGAGAGGTCCTGGGTAAAAGGTCAGCAAACTTTTCCTGGGAGCACTTAAGATTTCGAGGGCCAGATAGTCTCCATTGCAGCATCTCCACTCTGTCATTGTAGCACAAAGTGCCACAGGCAATACACAAATGAATGAATGTGCTGTGTTCCAATAAAACTTTATTTACAAAAACAGGCAGAAGGCCAGAGTTGGCCCACAGGCTACAATTTATTGACCCCTGTACTAGAGCGTAGTGGTCCAAAGCGTGAACTCTGGGGCTTAACTGCCTAGATTTGTACCCAAACTCTGCCGTTTCAGGATTCTGTAACTTTGAAAAGTCATTTACCCTCTCTGTGCCTCTCGGGCAAGTTAATTACACCTACCTGCAAATGGGGATAATGATGGTCCCTGTTTTATGCAGTGGTGTTGAGGATTAAATGTGCTAATAAAAGTAAATTGCTTAGATGATATCTGGCATATAGTAAACACTCATCAAATAATAGCTATTGTTTTTATTACTTTGAAAAGCAAATGAAAACAGAACTTTATTATAAAATTCATTCTAAAACATTTTGAAAAATACAGAATAATATAAAGAAGAAAATAAAAATCACTCCAAATCCCACCTCCAAGAGAAAATCATTATTATATTTTTTCTTCTTTCCATTTTTTTCCTATGCATATGTGGACATATATATACACACACTGTATTTGTAGCATATATTTTACTACAGAATTTGAATCATATGCACACACAAACACACACATATACACAATGTTCTATGTCCTGTTTTTACACTTAAATTTATTTTATTTATTTTTTTAATTATTTTTGAGACAGAGTCTCGCTCTGTTGCCCAGGCTAGAGGCAGTGACATCATCATAACTCACTGCAACCTTAAACTCCTGGGCTCAGCCTGGGACTACAGGTGCATATCACCATGCCTGTCAAATTTTTCTATTTTTTGTAGAGATGGGATCTTGCTCTTGCTCAGGCTGGTCTCAAACTCCTGACCTCAAGCGATCCTCCCCCTAGGACTCCCAGAGTGCTAGGATTATAGGCATGAGCCACTGTGCCTGGCCTGTTTTTACACTTAACATGAACATTCTTTTCTTCTAATTAAAATTCTTCAAAAGTATATTTTAATTGTTTTAATGGTTACATATTATTCCACTGTATGAGTGTGGCATAATATATTTACCCAATCCCCAGTTAATGGACATTTAGGTCCCTCTTTTTTTGTTCCTCTTTATACTGACACTATGATCATCCTTATCCATTCCTTATGTGCCCTCCTGTTTCCTTTGCCCCACGCCCCTCTGCTTCCTCTCTTCTCTCAGGTTTGCTTTGCCATCTAGCCTGAAGCTCTCCACAGTTTGCCCTGGGCCTGTAGGGGAGCACTGTCCTCAGCAGCTCAGCCTAACTGGTGACCGTGTTGTTCCAGGAGGTGCCCAAGGATCAGTCTGAGGAGGACATGGTGGGTCGGCCACTGCCCCACCTGGCTGCAGACATGCAGGCCTCTGGCGAGGCCGTGTACTGTGACGACATCCCTCGCTACGAGAATGAGCTGTCTCTCCGGCTTGTCACCAGCACCCGGGCCCACGCCAAGATCAAGTGAGTGTTGCTGCTGCCAGGGAGCTGGTGACACTCTGGGAGGAGGACACTGGGAATCACCCTGCTAGGCACTGGAGATACGAGGATAACGAAGTTCCTCCAGGACACCCCAGTCTAGAAAGAAAGACAGGGAATTACCTAAAAACCACAGTCTGGAGAGGAGCAGGCAGGGAGAGGGGCCCAGTGGCACCTGGAGACGGTCTACTCCTGGGAGGGCGAGGGGGGCTCACATTGGAGCGGGAGGCAGGGCCAGGTCGAGAAAGCCTGGGAGCGCTAAATAGAGGGAGATGACACTCCAGCTGCTGAAGGGGTTTGGACCTGGCCAAGTTAGATCTGCAGTCTGGATATTAGGCTAAACTGAAATGCCAAATCTCAAGACAACTGGAGTTAGCACTAAAGGGGAAAACTTGGCCTTAGGGTCTGGCAGACCTGCAGTGAATCCCTGCTCTGGTGCGTAGCAACTGGGACCTTTGCCTGTGCACTTAAACTCTCACTTTCCCCAGTGTAATAGGGGGTTTTGTGAGGGTTACCAACAGTATCTACAAAGCGCCTAGCAGAGAATAATTACTTGTATGTGTTTGTCAAACTTCGAGAGCTCAAACAGCAAGAATTGCCATCTCTATAGTAATAACACCTAACGCTCATATGGCACTTAATATCTGCCACAACCTAGTTTGAAGCATTTTACAATATACTGGCTCATTTGTTCTTTACAACGACCTTACAGGCAGGTCCTATTATTCTCTCCCTGTTCCAGATAAGGAAACTGAGGCACGACCAGGGTAAATTACCTGCCCCAGGCCACATAGTTGGTAAGCAGCAGATTTGGTGTTTGAGGCCAGCAGCATGGGCAACTGTGCTGTGCTGCTTCTGGACGTTCAACCCAGCTAGTGTGAACTGCATTTCCTGGTGGGCATTAGACATACAGCCTGCGAGTAGAACAGCTGGGAAACCCTCCCTAGAGCTCCTGCCACTGTGTGGCCGAGGGATCAGATCTTGCCGTTGATCTTTCCTCTGCTGCTCCCAGCCTGGAGACAGGCTCCCAGAGTGGCGAAGCAGACACAGAGAAAATCCAACAGATCAATAAACTTTTCCAGGTCCCTGAAAAAAAATGTTTAAGTTCATGGCGTTGCGAGCTGCAGGGTACATTCTTTTGCCTTTGTCCTTGTCTTGAGCCCCTGTTGACAGTACAATAACTCACAGCGTCTACACTCAAACCACCTCCATTCAAGCAACGTGTGAATGGCTGGAGGAGGATGGGGTGGGGAGGGACATTGTTGTGACAGCAAAGATCAGGGCTTTCCTGGGCTGCACGGACATGGAAGGGTTGTGGTCGACAGAGCCGCAGTGACTTAACCTTGGTTCTAATCCCAGTCAAGCTGCTTTCTGGGACAGTGACTTTAGGTAGCAGTGAAGCTACCTAACGTCACTGAGCTTGAGTTTCCCCAAATGTAAAATGGGGGTGATGATAATTACTTTAAGGGTTTCTTGTGAGGATTAACTGTTTGAAGATGGTTGTTACTTGGGGCAGTTTCTATACCTTTCCCTGAGGTGTCTCTGCCCTACTTCCCCATGGGGACATGGGCCAGAGCAATCAGGACCTAGTTTGGACTGTTATAATTGATAAACTCTCCAGGCATTCTCCCTTTGAGGTCCACATTGCTTAAGTATGCCCAGGATGCCAGATTGTGCTGGAATAGCACCATTAATGTGAGGAGAGAAATTCGGCTGTGTGAAGACGCTCACGCCATTGTATCAGTGGCACGGCAAGGGCCCTGATGTGCTGATTCTGGATGAGTGTTAGCTGGGGACGTGAGTTTTAGCCAGAGCTCTCCAGAGTTAACGCTGCTCACTGCAATTTGGCTCCCTTGTCCTTGGAGACCAGACAGGGTGTAGCATAAGGTCATGGAGGCCTGGCCTGGCGTATTCATCTTATACCCCCAGCAGCATCCAGCACAGTAGCCTGCATGCAGTAAGCATTTAACCAACATTCGCAGAATAGAACAGAATTGAATTAGAATCTAATAGAAAAGAAGCAGAGAAGAGAAGAGTTAGGGTAGAGGAAAGCCCATTATAATGAGGACAGGGTTATCCAACCAGGTGATGTGTCCCCTGCTTCAGCCTACTGGCCTGACCCCTCACACCTCATTCTTGCAGGTCCATAGATACTTCAGAAGCTAAGAAGGTGCCAGGATTTGTTTGCTTCCTCTCAGCTGGTGACATTCCTGGGAGTAACATAACTGGAATTTGTAATGATGAAACAGTCTTTGCAAAGGATAAGGTAGGTCTTGAATTTTTTTTCTATATTAAGTAATATTTTAATTTTTAATTAAATTAAAAATTTAATTTTAATTTGTACTCATTGCTCCAAATCCCTAATCTTTCAAGATTATACATTTGCACGTATCGTGACCATCATCCAATGGGTGAGATTTGCTTTGGATTTCTTTATGGATTCAGGAAAATCTATAAAAAGATAGACTATGTTGCCTGTTTATTTAATTGATGGCTGCTGTTTTTACATAGTAGGACAACTCCATGCCAAAGTGGCAGTAAAACAAGGCTGATGATTTCGTTTGAATTAACACTTGGGTTCTTAAGACACAACATTAAGCTCCTTTATTAAAAGAAAATAAGAATTCATTAAACAAACTAACCAGAAAAGAAATGACAATGCCAACGCTATAGGTATTGATAATTCACTTACATGAACTCATACAAAAGCTTATCTATTGATTTCAACCGTATGAAATCCTACAACAAAAAGTTGCAAACATTTAAGGCAATGGCTACAAAAATCCTTATAGAATCCTTATAGAATAATTCTCAGTCATTTTATAATTCAATACCGATCAAATGTTACAAATTAGACATGAGTAGGTGTATCTTAAGGATAAATTCACCTTATTATTGACATAGAAGAAAGCACAAAAAATTGCAAATATGAGACACAGGGACTCCACAAGGATAGCATTTTGTGGAAGAACAAATTGCTTTACAAACTTCAAGAGCCTCCAAGAGCACGGCTAGCATTATGGTTACTGAGAGTCAACCAGGTTCGGCTGCCACTGTACTAACCAACTAAGTCAATAACTTAATTGGGGCCTTAAGAGATAATGATTAGAGACATGAATGAGTTCCTATTGTTAGAAACCTCGTATTCCAAAGTGATGAGTTGGATAACGATTCTTTTGTTGTTAATTTTGAGGAAGGTGTTGGATGAAAATTATCGCTGAAGGAGATCCATTAAACTTTTATGGAACTGAATTATTAAAAGAAAAACCAATTATTATTATATAAATTGAAAAAAATCTTGTTTGTGGGTCATCAAGTCTAAGAACCAGCATTTGGGAGCTCCTGCTTTTGGGCATCTAATTGGCCCATGTCCACAAGACATGATTACAGCCTTTGAGAAGCTTTCACTATAAATCTAGGACATAGAACATAAAATAGAGTGGTGTGGTGCAAAGAAGTAAAACCAGGAGTCAGGGCCTAAAATTTAGTCCTGATCTAGTAACCAGCCACTTGTGACCTCGCCTTCTGTGTCTCCATCTCTTTACATGAAGACCAAGGGTGCTGAAGAAGATCCGAATTGACACACTCACTTCCTAGTGCCATATTTCCCATTGTGCTCATGGCAGACATCAATAATCAATCCCGATGTTCCACCCAGTGCAGTGTCTCAGTAGCTGCCAGTACTAAATAATCAGATTGGCCCTTGAGATGAAATCTGTTTGTCATCCTGATCCCAGTGATCTCTAAGTCCTCTTCTGCTCTACCAATTCTAAGCACTTATGAAGAGGTGTATAATCTTAATTAGTAGGATAAGGGAACAGAAAGGCTGCTGTACATTCCTAAAATGTGCTTTGATTGTGATGGCAGGGATTTCTTTTGCCTTTTTGAACAATCTGAAAATAATTTGCTTCATGAGGAACTTGGTTATGTTCCTTTAGCAGTCTGTCTCTGCTCCCAGGTTACTTGTGTTGGGCACATCATCGGTGCTGTGGTTGCCGACACCCCAGAACATGCACAGAGAGCTGCTCAAGGGGTGAAAGTCACCTATGAAGAACTTCCAGCCATTATCACAATCGAGGTAACCAAGTATGGGCTGCCTGTGTAGAGGACTGAGCTCCCTGTCCCTGGAGACACATTGATTAGGATCCTCTCGAGGAGATTCGAGTAGCAGGTAGGGATTTGAGTAGAGGACTTTAAAATACCTTCCAGCCCAGGGGTTTCTAGTCCGGTGAAATCTTCTTTATGATCTTAGGCTCAGTCCACTATCAACTAAACTGAGTTCCTCCTCCCCCAAATTTCAGCTCTAATTACTTCCTTGTGGGATTCTTTGCTTTTCCTCAAAATCCAGGGTTGTCCATCTGCAGCTGAGGAAATGGAGGAATATGACTCCTTGGAGTACAATAGGGCTTAATTTAAGTCTGCCTATGAAGATGGGAGAGATTCACTTATGGGAAGAGAGAGGCAACAGTTCAGAGTGCTTCTCTTTCCCTAGTCAGAAGCCATCTACTTCCCCCTAAAAGCCAAGTAACTGAAGCTTCTTTGTGATCCTCAGGATGCTATAAAGAACAACTCCTTTTATGGATCTGAGCTGAAGATTGAGAAGGGAGACCTCAAGAAGGGATTTTCGGAAGCAGATAATGTTGTCTCAGGTACAGCTGCACTGTGCAGCAGCGAAAATGGGGTGGCGTTGGTTTGCAAATTAAATTCAAGAGATACACATTGAGCCTTGAAACAGGGAAGTGATTTCCAAACACTTCCTAACAGAAGATGCTCTCCGATGTTTGCAACAAAATAGTAGACAGTTGGCTAGGAAAGAGCTTCATTTATCTTAATCTCCGCTCTCTTTATGCTGGATCTAAGTGATTCTAGAGAGATTCTAGTGGATTCTGTTTTGGAAGACTGTCTGGGGAAGATAATGGCCATTGATGCCTGGCCGGCCTTGTGTTTGCTAAGCCTCTAACCACGCAGACTCCTCTCCCTCTCCACCTGCCTGAAGTCAGTCCTGACCCATCCTCAGCTAGCCCTGTCCCGTACTCTCCCTCCCCCGCTGTCTCTGACACTCTGAAATTAGGCCCATAGCTCTCACCCAGGACAAGGCTGCTGATTAGCCCCATTGGGGATTGTTTTTGACATTGGCTGTTGTGCATTGCAAAGTCACTGCTATGTAGACAACTCTGCAGTAGGCCTGGTAGCTTCAATTCTGGGAGATGCTCTCATTTTCAGCTTTTCAGATCACATCTATTAATTTCTTCTTTACTCTTTACAATGATAGTTTTGGAAATCCTTGATTTCCACTGGCTGCGATGAGAAAAGCACTTTGCACCTGATGCATTTCAGTGTCATCTGGTTTCTTTGTTGTGAGGGGTGGGAGAGCTCTCAGCTCCCAGATGGCTGAGACTTTGGGGTCTTTTTTACCCCAGTCAGGGATCCCAGAGGTTTCTTGTGAACGGTTGGCTCCTGCTCAGGCCACTTGGCAGAGCACACTCTCTTGCAAAGCAAACTTTCCCCTTCTGTGGCATCAGGCTCACTCAGAGGGGTCTCATTGCTTCCTCAGGAGAGCTGTACATTGGTGGCCAAGAACACTTCTACCTGGAGACTAACTGCACCATTGCTGTCCCAAAAAACGAGGCAGGGGAGATGGAGCTCTTTGTGTCTACACAGAACACCATGAAGACTCAGGTAGATGTCATGAGGTCAGCTCAAGAGACGGGGAGGATAATGGGAAGCTCCTTGCTGACCAAGAGGGCAGCGTGGCAAATGGGAAGAGGGAGATCTGGGCTGGTCCAGAAGGGGACTTGAGTGTAATGATCCTGGTGCCAGACTCTGTCACCAACAAGCAGTGTCACTGAGCTTGTTCTGTGATCTTTCTTGGCCTCAGTTTCCTCATCTTTTTAAAATGGGGCCTGGTAGGGTTATTGCAATGATTAGAAGAGTTTTAATACTTGAACTAGAGCCTGCTAAGTGTTGGCTGTTATCATTCTAGTGCCATATGGCCTTGGTCAAGTCATACCCTGCCTCAGTTTCCTCATCTGTAAAACAGATGGGTTGGATTAAGTGATAGCCACAAGGACCACTAAATTATCTGCACCAGATTAAATATGCCCCATTTCTCACTACCTGTAATGCGACAGTGGTTGCCAGCATTTTTGGCAGCTGGTCCTACCTTCGTGACCCACCAGTCTCTGGCCAGGTGGAATGAGTTCCTGAAAGTATGCTGTGACCAGCTGCTCACCTCTATGGTTAGAAACAGGTGTTTGAATTCTGTCTGCAGTGACTGATGAGGGCTGGGCCCCAGCACCGCGAGCCACAGGGCTGCACGGGGATTTTGAATCAAGGAATTTCAGAATTCACAGCAGTAATCAGGCCCATGCATATCAGGGAGGCTCTGAAATAAGTCCAGATGACACGTTCAGTGAGAGTGTTTTGTCTCTTGCCCACAGAGCTTTGTTGCAAATATGTTGGGGGTTCCAGCAAACCGGATTTTGGTCCGAGTGAAGAGGATGGGAGGAGGCTTTGGAGGGAAGGAGACCCGGAGCACTGTGGTGTCTGTGGCAGTGGCCCTGGCTGCACACAGGTGAGTTCCAAAGCCTGCTTCTTCCAGCTGGCTCTGGGAAAAAGAATGAGGCTGCCTCTGCCAGGAAGGCTTTCTGGATTTCCCCCTGTTGGAAGTAGTTTTCCCCTGCTTTGAATTCTCATAGCTCTCTGTTCTTAGAACCCTGGGGCACAGGGTGAGAGCAACATCGCCTCTTTCTTTGTGTTCTGACGCATGTGTTCACGTCTGATCTCCCATGCCCAGCTGCGAGCTCCTAGGCTGAGGACATACCTCACGTCCTGTATTCCCCGCCTTCTCCCACATAGTGCCTAGGTGGCTAAGCAGCCCAGTACAGGCCTCTTTGGTGGACCAGGTGGAAAAAGCAGCTTCTCTGCTGTTTTCCTCCCTGAGACTCACGGTTCTGGGCTGTTGTTGAAGACTCACAGGTTTCTAACTCTCTTGGAATCCCCCTCAGGACTGGCCGCCCTGTGCGCTGCATGCTGGACCGTGATGAGGACATGCTGATAACTGGTGGCAGACATCCCTTCCTGGCCAGATACAAGGTTCTAGATTTGGGGGCTGTGCTGGGGTGGGCAGTGTCATTTTGTATGTAAACCTGAGGCCAAAGGTCCAGGGACTGTACTTTTTGCTCCACTATCTGTAGAAATTCAAAGAAGGAATAGTAAGGAGAGAGATACAAAGAGGCCATCAGCGACACAGAAGGGTGGTCCCAGGGAGGCTGGCGGGCCACTCCCAAGGATGGTTTCATGAGTTCTGTGAATCTGCCATGGTCTGCATCTGGCCTCTGGCCAGTCAGGCTCAGAAGTGTGATCTGTCAGCAGACCTAGGTGAAGACGTGGTGCCATGCGGCTGAGCGTTCACACGTCACAGGCCTCATGTAAGACTCAGAGTGACTGCTTAGTGATTTACAGTGGAAAATAAAACTTCCCAGGGGCCTGCACAGCACAGGATGTTAGGACGGGCACCTGCTCTACCAGGCCATGGATTGGGCACTGCCCAAACTTCCCTCTGGGACAACCTTTTTCTGGATCTCTACAGGTGACCAGTGCAGCCTTTCCCTGTACACACTGGTACAGCCTTCCAGGGCTCAGTCCAGCTCTGGAAACCTGGGCGCCCTCTCTCTCCACGAACTGCCTTGAACATCACCCCTTCGACGTATTCCAACTTTATTTCATGATCGAACTCCCAGAAAGGGATCATATTTCTCTTATTCTCGGATTCTAGTGGGCCCGAAGAAAGTACCTCGATCTTTTGGGGTCCCAGTTTCCACACTAGTAAAATGGCGCGTAAAGGGTATTTTGAATGGTTACGTGAGGTCAAGGATGTGCGAGCACACTGTGCTCCTGCAAAGTGTAGCTTTTTTGGTCTGCTGACTAGGGCTGCGAGGGGGCGCTCTGGTATCTTCCCTAGTTTCTCTTCCCGGCCCTCCCCTCCCTGCCCTGAAAGTTAGCCATGACTAACTTCTCTTTTTGACCTCCTTCCTTCCTCTCCTAGAACTGGGAGCAGGCAGCAGGAGGCAGAGGTGTGGGGACGAGCGTGTGCAGGCTCCAGGTGCCAAGGGTGCACCGCGGGAGGTGTTAGTTTCTCTCCTCTTCACCTGTTACCTTCTGGTAACCTCTTCAGGTCGCTTTTGTTTCCACAGTGTGATGTTCTTTCTGTTTCTTCCAGGTAGTGTAAGTGGGCGGGGGGGATCGGGGACGGAGGAAGGGGACCGTTGAGACATCACTCTCCTTTTATCAGGTTGGCTTCATGAAGACTGGGAAGGTCGTGGCTCTGGAGGTGGATCACTTCAGCAATGCGGGGAACACCCAGGATCTTTCTTGGGGTGTAAGTAGGACCCACACCCGCCCCTGCACCCAGGGGTCACTGGGGGGTCAAAGGTGTGCCCCACAGCCTGTTCCCATACAGGCTCAAGCCTCCCCAGTTCTTGCTTGTTACTGTTGCAATAACTTCCTAACTGGTCCCCACCTTCAGGTTTCCCAACCTTGATTAATCTCTAAAGTTCAGAGATGATCCGATTACTTCACTGATAAACCCATCCTTCCTGTTCAAGATACTTTGCCAAGCTAGCAAAGTTAGTTACAAAGCTTTGTGTATGGTGTGGTGGCATCGTGTGTGTGTATGCATGTTTTATAAACATATGTGTGTATATGCACACAGCCTTGATTACTGTAGCTGTATAATAAATCTTAAATTGAGTGGGCTGGTTCCTCTCACTTGATTTTTTTTATTTTTCAAAATTATTTTAGCTATTCCAGTTCCTTTGCTTTTCCATATAAATTTTAGAATAATCTTGTCTACAGCTACAAAATCTTCTTGAAGAAGGCAAGGCATGGATGCAGCCGTCCGGGTTCCTATTTGAATTACTGATGGAATCAGCTCACCATTCTCTCCCATTTTGGTTTCCTGTGCTTCAGATAATGGAGCGAGCTCTATTCCACATGGACAACTGCTATAAAATCCCCAACATCCGGGGCACTGGGCGTCTGTGCAAGACCAATCTGCCCTCCAACACGGCCTTCCGGGGCTTTGGGGGGCCGCAGGCCATGCTCATTGCCGAGAATTGGATGAGCGAAGTTGCCGTGACCTGTGGGCTGCCTGCAGAGGAGGTGAGCTGGGAATTTGGTAGCACGAGTCACAGTGGGTTAGCCCACTTGGCGGCGAGAGTGGCTTTGTATCTTGGGCCTCTCCCATGGGGGTGGAGGACAGGCAGATCCTGATGATGGGGCTGGAGGCTTCAGTTTAGGTTGTGCCCTCCCAGTGTCTTGCCACTCTCAAGGCCTCAGTGTCTCTCTCCTCGGGAAGGTGCGGAGGAAAAACCTGTACAAAGAAGGGGACCTGACACACTTCAACCAGAAGCTTGAGGGGTTCACCTTGTCCAGGTGCTGGGATGAATGTCTAGCAAGCTCTCACTACCACGCTCGGAAGAGTGAGGTTGACAAGTTCAACAAGTAAGAGCCGGGAGGGGAGTCCCATGTGCTGGTGCTCTCTTGGGTTTCATATTCTACATCTGATAATTTAATGGCTAACTTCTGAGGCTGCTGAATTTCCCAACTCAAAGCAATTCTTTGATCTTGTAGTGATCTTCAGCCTGGGGAAGGTGGGCTCAAGCCTGCACTCAGCATCATAGCCCATTAGCTGTGGTTCATCTTTACAAATGTGTGTGCCTTCTGGGCACACTGTGTTATAGCCCAGGACTAAGAGCACCACAGTTATATACCCGCCTCTGACACTAATCTGTAAACGTGACTTGGCAGTCACTCCATCTCCCTGAGCCTCAGTTTGATCATTGGCAAAATGTACGTAATTATGTTGGCTCTGTCTTCCTCACGGAGCTACTCAGATGACCAAATACAAAGCACAGAGAAGGCATCATTGTCATCAGTAAGCCACAGTGTCACCCTGAGGTGATGACAGTCCAAGATCACCAGAGCACTCTGACCCCATATGAATTCCACCCAGGGTGGGCTGTGTTCCAGCTGCACTAAAGGACCCGTGACCCAAATTTCCACCCTTCTCATTTTTGTCTACACTGTTGGGGCACAACTCAGTTATGACAATGTCTATATGGGCAGCTGCAAGGATGTCCTGTTTCGATGTGATGTGAAGATGTTGACTGAAAATATGTGCAATCTGATGTAAATATGGCAGAGAAGCTTCTATGAGAATGTTCCTTTTTCTCCAGGGAAAATTGCTGGAAAAAGAGAGGATTGTGTATAATTCCTGTCAAGTTTGGAATAAGCTTCACAGTTCCTTTTCTGAATCAGGTAATTGCCTTATACAATTTCATCCATTTCCAGCAGACGGGGGCCTCATTATCCCCTGTTGACGGAATTGCAAGGGAAATCTTGTTGTCACCAGTAACAGAGCTGACCGGGGGAGCTCTTTGACGTTTTAATGAAAGTCGAGCTTGCATATTCTTATTAGCCCAATATGTCACGGTCAATGAGACTCAGAGATCTGGGACCAACCTCTAGTTCTTGCTCTTCCTGAGTGCAGGACTGAGGACAGCTACTCTGCCTCTGTCATCCTATTTCTTCATCTATAGAGTGAGCACAGAGAGATTTGGCCTACTTCCCTCTGAGGGTAAGAGACACCAAGAGAAGGCTATGAAAACATTTTGCATCCCACTGATGGTCTATGTGATTACGTCATGAGATTTATACAGCTGTCATTTTCATCTGCAGTTTACATCCAGAAAGTTGCTGCTGGTGTGCTTTTTCCTGGGTTCCATACCTTTCGTTCCACGTCTTAAGCTGAGTTAGGATTTACTGAATTTTGTGTCTGGTGTCCTTCTCTCTGCTTAGGCAGGAGCCCTGATTCATGTCTACACTGATGGCTCTGTGCTGCTGACCCACGGGGGCACTGAGATGGGCCAGGGCCTGCACACCAAGATGGTCCAGGTGAGCAGCGGTACTGTGGGTATCCTCAGAGCACCGTGGTGTCCATTGTAAAGGAAGGTGCTGTGAGCAACAGAGCAGTGGGACACACCTGTGCAGAAGCAGGCCTGGGATCTGGCCCGGCCCTGTCATACACATACATGTGACCCTGGGCAAGTCTTCTCACCTCTTGGCCTCAGTTTCCTCACATGTGCAAAGGGATTTTTCAGGTGATCTCTGCAGACACTTCCATTACCAGCATCTCTGTGTGGAAGGTGGGTGTGCTATGTGTATAAAGGCAGCTAGTTTCCCAGGCTCCAAGAGAGTCTTCAGAGGATAGCTAGGATAATGGGGCTGGATTAGAGTCAGCACATCTGCTTGGCTCACAGGGGCTGGCCAAATTGGATTTTATAAAAAGCCAGGGTTAGCTTTAAAAGGCACTGTTTGTCACCGTTAGGTTTATGAATATTTTATCCAACCAAATTATTCCATCAAGGGCTGCTTCAAGTTCAGCCAGATGTGAGAACATCCCAGAATCAATAAGATTAGAGCTTACAAAATTATTTTCTTGCCTGTAACAGAGAACACGAATCCCATCTTGGGGAGAAGACAGCCAAGGCCGATGATAATGATTTTTCTAGAGGGCAACGTTTTCTCTTTTTGCAGGTGGCCAGCAGAGCTCTGAAAATACCCACCTCCAAGATTTATATCAGCGAGACAAGCACTAACACCGTGCCCAATGCCTCTCCCACAGCCGCCTCTTGCAGCAGTGACATCAACGGGCAGGCCATCTATGTAAGGAGCTAGCAGAGCAGAGGGCCAGCCCAGGGCTTCCGGTCTGGAGAGTCTCCCTGGGTGGGACCTGGAATGGTTCCTCTCAGGCTCTCTGGCTATGGCTGTGCCTTTGGCAGTTTTATCCAGGAGGATGCTGTTTCTCTAGACACCAGGCTAAAAGAGAGCCCCAAGTATTGTAATCACTTCCATCACAGCCAGGAGGGATGATGCAGGGTGGGGAGTGGTGCTGGGGGGAAGCAGAGGCTTCTGGGAAGACGTCCTCCCTGGTGTAGGAACCGGCCACGAGACAATGGATTGAAATCAACGATGGGTCAGCCATGCTGGACAGACTTGCTTCTGGCCCATGCAGGGGATGTACTCAAACAAGGAATTTAATGGGAGAAGGCGCCTCCTTGTGGGCCGGCCCTTCAAGCATTTCACCCTTTGTCAGCCTAAGAGCTGGATCAGGAAGTGCTCTCCAAGCAAAGGCCAGGATGGCCCCTTTGGCAGAGTCCTGTGGCTTCCACCCTGGGCCTCAGTCATTCTGGAGAGTGGTAACAGGGCTCTCTGAGTGGCACCCTGGGCACAGCATTGCTTGGAGGTGGCCTTGCCGAGGCCCTCGGGTTTTACCCGGGCTGTATGTAGAGTGCAGAGGACTGATGTGTCTGGTGTGTGGTGGGTGCTTTCTGCAGGCAGCTTGTCAGACCATCCTGAAGAGGCTGGAACCTTTCAAGAGAAAGAATCCCAGTGGCTCCTGGGAAGACTGGGTAAGTCTGAGCAGATCCAAGTTACATTTGCATGCGAGAGGAAGATCAACACCAGGGCCTCTGTTCCGACCCAAAACACGCGTAGGAGACGATGACCTAGTCAAACAGGCAAAGAGAAGATGAGGGGTCTATGTAATTTCACAGGATGAGTAAATGCTCAGCCTCGCTGGGCCCCTTTCTCCGTCGTTTTCATAGGGGAGGGAAGTCACTTGAGGAACATTTCTGATCCATGACTCTGACAGCCTTGTGGGAATTGGGGAGTTGGCTGCCCTGAGCCTGAGAGGATGGGTGACAGCTCAGTGTGCTCACCTGGACCTGGTCCTACACCCCACTTGTCTGGGAGCCTCGCTGAGCCTGGCTTTCTTCAAGCCGCATCCCTCAGAGAGTCGCCCCTGGCATCCAGTCCTGTCACACAGCCCTCGAGTCGGGGTCCACTGAGACTCCCTCTGCGAGAAAGCAGGGTGAAGACGTCACCCGAGAGCTTACATCACTCCTGTGGTTTCAGGAGTGACAGAACGAACACTCGTGCCCAATTCTCTGACTTCTAGATCAGAGGGCTGCCAGTCAGAACTCCTCAGAGGGAAGCTGCACGGAAATCTCCTTCAGGTGGGAGACAGCGGCTCCTCCCACAGGCAGAGATACCAATGGCGGCTCAGCTCCCTCAGCCCCAAGAGCCGGGGTGGGAGAGCTGGGCATGACAGTGACACAAACAACGTGCTGCACATGGGCCAGCTCAGAGGGTACAAGTCTCCCTCAACAGAGTCAAAATATATTATTCTTTCAGATCTATCCCTCTTGCTATGCCTCGTGTGACCTTCCCTTCCCACACTCACGGATACCGTATGCATGAATGCCACAGAAATGTAGCTTGATGTTGGTGGCTTGGGTTTTGTGTGGATTTGTCAGGCAATTTAAATGTTTTCAACAACATCCTTGACAGCAATTCTCCACTGTCTGACCTGTTGATCGGAGCTTTGTCCTCAACCACCAGCCACGTAGTCTCGTGTTCTTTGTAAGCAGATATCGCCAATAAATGAGCCACAGTCACCAACACACACACACACACACACACACACACACACACACAAGCACGTGCGTACACATGCACACACATTATATTATTAATGTATGACTAGTGCAGATCTTAGGTCAAAATCTTTTTCCCTAAGTGTTAGTTTCCACATCCGTAAAATAACATGTTAAGTATCAAATGAGCACAATAGAGTTACTTTTATAGTAGCCAGAGTAGGGAATAATCCCCAAGGAGAGGCAAGCTGGAGGTAGTTGTTGAGGGGAGAAAAGAATTGGACAGACGCAGGGGAGGAACGAATGAATGAAGGTGCGGAGGTGCAGGGTCACAGAAGGGCTGGGAGAGGATCAATCCTTGAGTGTGGCTGGGGTGGCCATGGTGTGCTACAAAAGGCAGGGAGAAGACTGTGGTTCTTAACATCAGGCATTTGCTCTCGAGGCGATGGGGAGTCACTGAAGGTGCTGGAGTAGGGCAGTGGCATGGTCAGTGTGGTATGGTAGGGAGATGACGTGAGGCAGGACGACCAGGTGAGAGGCTGCAGTAGGACCCCAGGCTCGGGTGGTGAGGACCTGGTGCAGGTGGTGCAGTGAGAATGTGGGATTAGGCGTGGAAGTGGGAGTCACCAGTGAGGACTGATGGGCTTCCAGATGGAGAGAATGAGCTCAGGAAAGCTTGAGCGGATCAGGGTTTCTGGAAACCACTGTTGCCCCTTCCTGATGGCCATTTCCTCTCCTCAGGTCACAGCTGCCTACATGGATGCGGTGAGCTTGTCTGCCACTGGGTTTTACAAGTAAGTACGGTGCTGTTCTCATGCAGCTCCCAGCGTGCCTCCTCCTCACTCCCAGGACTCCTCCAGTGCTGAGTCCTGCAGCCTGGGGTCAGGAGAGAGCAGTGCCAATGAAACCCTCCTCTCTTCAAGGAATTTCCACTAATTTCAGTCTAAAGATGCCCTAAAATATGTGGGATTACAGAACTGTGTGCCAAGGAGGCAGAAGCACAAGCTGCCATCTCAGAAGACCTGCCTTCTAGTTCTGGTCTCAAAGTGCACTCTTTCCCTTGGGGAAATCGGTGGTTGCCTCTGAACCTGTTTCCTCCTCTGTGACATGCTGCACCAAACACCTTCCACTCCTCCCTCGCGGTTCTCCTGCACGGACCAGAGTGTCGGTGTTCTGAGTTAGCTGTGGCGCCTCTTTGTACCGTGCACTGGATTTATTTGTAGAGGCTTTCCCTCAAAAGAACAAGAGGAGGATTTAGAGCACGAGGTCTCATTCCAAAATGCAGAATACGATGGAAACTTGTTAATGCAGTGAGGTTTAGAAGAGAGCATGTATCTTCTGCAACTTTACAATTCAGTAGCAGTGTGAATAGCTGGAGACCCTGCCCATCTGACTCAAAAGCTGTGAAAAGATCTGATAATATTTACTGTGAGTCATAATGTTTTAGTCACCTCTGGGAAATCTGACTAGCATCATTTCTTTCACAGATCAATAGATTTGGAAAATATTTCAATGTTTCCTTTAAAATGTCTTTTATGAGTATATGAACATATAGATAATATAACATTATAATATAATAATATATAATGACATATAGAACACATTATATATAAAAAACAAATGAAAGTTAATATACATCATATATATATTAGGCAAAGAAATGCTTTCCCAATGCTTCCTGGGTTATGCAATACTTGACCAACATAAACAAAATAATGAAGATTTTCTCATAAGTTCCTATGACATTTTTGGAGTTCAGAAAACTAGGGTTTTATAAAGGTGAACCCAGATGAACATGGTGAAGTCAGGGGTCAAGAAGGTGGTGGTTTCTCCTGGGAGAAGTCTTTTCCCTCATCCCTGTCTTGATTTTGTTTTTGTGCAGATTCTGGCCATGTCAGTTTTTGTTATTTCTGTGTAACACATAGAATAACATAGGTACAGTGTACTATAAACTGTGAGTGTGTGAATACACACATACACACAGATACATACATATATATGACTTTTGCAAAATTGGAATTGTATAAGGTACTCAGGACTGGAAAAGAAAAAATGTTTGAGGGAGTATTCGTTTCTATTAATAACATTTTCTTTGAATCATTTGTTAAATTTTTAAAGGGGCCAGCAGGTGGGGAGTAGTTTCTTAAACATGCACCCAGGTTGGCGTGAGATACTGATGTTGTTAACTTTCACCTTGAGAAAGATGAACAGCCTGGTGAGCAGGTGAACTTGTGTGAACAGCCTGAGGGCCACCATAGGCAGAATCTTCAGTTCTAAAGACCTTGGCTTTTAATTCAGTAGATCCTTTAGAGTGTGACTTTCATGTCCTTCGTGAGCTCGGACAAACCTATCACCTCTGTTTCTACCATGTGGAGGCTGTACAGAGTGATTACAGAAGGAAGATTGGCAAAATAAAGGAGAGATGATATAAAATGCTCTGGAATACCTCGGTTTCATTAACAAGTTCAAATTGTTCAAAACACGTGGACAGCCAAATGGAAAATTAAAACTTTTAGGGTTTAAAGATTTTGTGGGACAAGCCGTTTGTGTGTGTATGGGGAAGGGGGTGTGTTCATCTTAATGCATGTGGGATACCTTCTCTTTTCTCTTCCAGAACACCTAACATTGGCTACAGCTTTGAGACAAATTCAGGGAATCCCTTCCACTACTTCACCTATGGGGTGGCTTGCTCCGAAGTAGAAATTGACTGCTTAACAGGGGATCACAAGGTAAGCAGTTTGCAAAACTCTAGTACTAAGGGAGAGAAGAGAATAAAATGCTATTTATGGACGCTGAAATTTGAATTTGAATTTCATGTAATTTTTACTTGTCACGGTTTACTGACCCCTTCTTTACATGATCTGCCCAGACTTGAGTTCCAGTCCCAAGTGACTGGGAACCTGTCCTTACTACTCACGCATGAATGTGTGCATAGTTATTTCTAATTACCGAGAGGTCATTGCCACTCCTTGCTCCCTACCTAGCTGCTAAGAACTCAAACTTCAGCAGCAACAATGGCCATAGAGGCTTGGTGAGAACATTAACATTTCCACCTGAGCATGCCCAGAGCTTTCTGCTTGGGGAAGTACTATCTGTGCTTGCACTTACAGACTGAGGGTCACCAATCATGTTGCAAATCTCCCTCTCCTCTCAAACTGTTTCCATTTTGTGTCTACTTTAGAACCTCCGCACAGACATCGTCATGGATGTTGGCTCCAGTCTGAACCCTGCCATTGATATTGGGCAGGTGAGGCTCCTGGGGGACCAGGGTGGTGGTGGACTTGGCCACTGGTGTGTCCCATCCCCTGCTAGGGTCCAATGTCATCTTTGGGTGATAGAACATGGTACCTAGGGAGTCTCCCCAGAGTGGGATTTAGATTGCGATAGCCCACCCAGCAGTCAAGGCAGAAAGCAAACCAACATGGATTGACTTGAAAGGGCACTTACCGTCAGAGAACAAGAAGATGAATGGTGAAACCCAGATGCACGCATGTGCGCTCACTCACAGTTTGGGAATGAGCACAGTGTGGCGTGGAGATTTAGTTTGGGATTGATGCCTGGGAAGTCTGAGGTCAGAAGAGTTTTCTCACTTCTCATCTCTGTTCCACCCAGAGCAGCCTTGTGCTCCAGGAAGTAAATGCGGCCACACAGCGGGTGGTGGAGCACCCTAGGAGTGAAAGATAAGGGCTCGAGCAGGAGGAGAAAAGGGTCGGCCCTTTTTCCTGAAAATCACTTCAGGAAAACACAGGGTTATTGAGCAGAATAGGTGAAATGGGAGAAAACAGAAGGAGGAATCAAGAGTTCAAGTATTGACCATTTGGTAGAAAATATAAATTGCTTTTCTCAAAAATGAGCAATTACTGAGTATATAGAAATCTAGTCATTAGTCAATCTGTTCATGAATTCAACCACTGGGGAGCCCCTACTAGGACCAGCCATTTGAGGAGCTCCTGGTATGGGCAGCACTGCAGATCCAAAGATGATTAACAGCCAGTCTGTCCCCCAGTCCTCATTCAGCTGCGATGCCACATGTCACTCTTGTGAGCAGGGGGCTTGGAGAGCAGACACGTGGGCCAGTCTAGCATGGCAGGGCCCTAGAAGAGATCTGTGAGGTACAGCAGGGGCACTTCCCAGAGGACAGGCAGGGGTAGGAGATCAAAAGGCTGGAGGTAGGTCTCAAAGAATCTGCTATCCAGGAAATTCCTCCTGTGAGCTTGCTTCTCAGCTTTGGGTCACCATTTCCCCAGTGGTGACACAGAAGGAACATCTCCGACTGCACTGCAGCAGGTTTCAGTGGAAAATATGCCTACAACCGTGTGACCCTGACAAGCTCTAAAACTGACCTTCAGTGTTAATGTGCTGTGCTGGAGCCGAAGCCTAGTGAAAGTCCAGACAGGTTATCCTGGGGCTGGGGCAGGAGCCAGGTGAGCAGTAGAGGGCTGTTGTAGCTTCCTTGTATCCACTGTGGCAAGTGGCATCTGTCCTCAGGGAGGAGGGAGGCAGAGTAACCATGGTCACTGTCTGTCCTGCAGGTGGAAGGGGCATTTGTCCAGGGCCTGGGCCTCTTCACCCTGGAGGAGCTGCACTACTCCCCGGAGGGGAGCCTGCACACCCGGGGCCCCAGCACCTACAAGATCCCTGCTTTTGGCAGCATCCCTATTGAGTTCAGGGTGTCCCTGCTCCGTGACTGCCCCAACAAGAAGGCCATCTATGCATCCAAGGTACTGTGGCTCCGGGTCCGTGCTGCCATCTGATCTGCCCTGTGGGAGGTCACGGGGGGTGGCAAGGAGCCTCAACCACCCACCTGGTGGGTCTGCAAGGGACACATCTTGACAAGGGAAGAGGGTTTGACACTGGCCCCGGTGAGGGTGATAGAGGGTAGGGCAGTCCTGCCTGAGAACCAGTGGAATTGCATTGAGGACACTATCTGAGTGTGGTTGAGGTTGGCTTCTTTAGGTGGATGCAGAGGGATTCCTTAACCAAATCCTGTAGATTTATTCCTGGCCTGCACCCATATCTCAGGCCTGCATCCCTGATGCTTGATCCTCAGAGATGACCGCACAGATGCAGCATTGCTGTGGTCCCGTGAAAAGCAGTGTCTTCCCTGCAGAGGGGGTGGCACCTCTGTACACACCCTTTCATCTCCTTCAGTTGCTGAGACCCAAACTTAAGACCAGATCAACATACCTGAAGGATTGTGAATAACTCTCCTCTATTTCTTCCCTGTCTCCAGTAACTATGAAAAAATGATTGAAAATTAATTTAGCCGATTCATGTAGTCCTAGGTCAAAAGGAAGACACCTAATCCCTGGTAACCAATGAAACACCCATTTGCTCATCTGGTGCTTTACTTTGTGTGTGTTGGGGGGACACATCGTGACCCTTGCCATCAGCTCTCGCCCTTTACCATGTGTTGGAATCACTGTGGTTCATGATACAAATGCGCTTGTATGGGGCCCACCCCCAGAAGTTTTGATTCACTAGGGCTGGAGTAGGGCCCTGGAACAAGCATTTTTAGCAAGTATCCTTAGTGATTCTGATGTAGGTGGTCTCTGATCTATGCTGTGGGGAAAGAAAACCAACCTCTGCTAGAAAGTGTTTTAATTCTTGTTTGTCATTATGCCTATAATTCCAGCAGATGCTGTAAGTATGATTATGGTGCCTGTAAATGCCAGTGTCAGAGCTGCAGGTAGATCGTGCCCCGAGCCTGGTGACAGTGAGGAAAGGGTTACCATGATGTCAGATTTTGTGGTCTATAAAATATGATGATCTAAGGTAACTTTAAATGGTACATGGTATTTGCATGGTGTCATCAGAAAATTCTACAGCAAGAGTTAAGAGAAATATGCCCATGAGGTCCAGTCATTTACTAGCCCGATTGTTCTCAGTCCCTGATGAATTTCAAATGTGCCTTCCTGCTGTGTGTGGTGTGGCCCCGTTAGTGCTGGGTGGGGGCTTCCCTGACACCACCAGCCCTCCTGGTGCAGGGCTGCTGCTTGGTCAGGAGTGCCACAAGGGCTGTGTGGTGGCCTGGAGGCTGGGGCCACTCGCCTGACCCCCTGCCCTGTGCCCTGTCCGTTCAGGCTGTCGGGGAGCCGCCCCTCTTTCTGGCTGCCTCCATCTTCTTTGCCATCAAGGACGCCATCCGTGCAGCCCGAGCTCAGCACACAGATAATAACATAAAGGAACTTTTCCGGCTAGACAGCCCTGCCACCCCGGAGAAGATCCGCAACGCCTGCGTGGACCAGTTCACCACCCTGGTATGATGCCTCTCGTGTGCCCACTCAGTCCGGGGGAGGCCTGGGATCGGCTGGCAAACTGCAGGGAAGGTTCTGCAGGGAGGAGAGACGTCGGGCTCTCTCTCAAGTGGGCAGCCTTGCCTCAATGGCCGCCCTTCTCTCTGCAGTACGAGGCACCCACTTGAACTTGCAGGAGAATAATGAGAAACCCCCTTAAAGCTGCAGCTTGTAGCTGGGCCTAGAGATAGGAGAAATGTATGGGGCATAGTCATCACCCACGGATTTCATTTTCCATCTAGGTAAGGGTAATGGATAAAATCTAGCGAGGGTAATCTTCATGTCGGTCATGAGTATTTGGGGGCTCTTTCTTTGTTAAAATCATTGTGTGAGTATACATGGATGGAGGGAAAAAGAGGGAACAATGAATTAGATCGACCACATTTATTCCAAGCACCATGGAATGATGATACTGGAGACACACAGGTGCCCTTGAGGACTTTGCAACCTTGGGAAACCAGATTATGTTATATGGTTACCAATTACTACCTTGAAGGTACATGCAGCAGAAAGTAGCAAAGGAATTCCACAGTCATTGGATTCACTTTGGGAAGCACCTATGTGATATTTTTAGGGGGCAACGCCTGGCAAAAGACCATTGGTAGGATTCCAGCTTCTTCCACTGCTGGAATCTCAAAACCAGCTCAGCCTGTTTGGACACCGCATTTACAGAGCTCTCCAATTGCCTTTGCAACCACAACCTCTGTTGAGTTAGCAGGACTGGGTTCTTCCTGATGCTCAGGTTGGGTTTCCTTCTTTTGAAATCTGATAGGCCTTTTGGATTTAGAGGTAAAGTGGGAACTTATGGTCCCAAAGTGTTCCAGGCATGGGGAGGGTAGAGGAGACCCCCCAGGGCAGCAGATCTGCCATCCCTAACCTCAGCACTGTGGGTGAAGGAGGCATGCAGGTCTCCACCCAGGCCTCCCTCAGGTCTGCCAATAGTGTTAGCTGTGGGGTGAGAACGCACAGACCATGTGTGCAGCTCCCAGGCAGTGAGGACACCCACAGGTGTGGGGCAACCTTCCCACAGCCCACCATGGTCCCCATGCTGACAGTTACCCAAACCCCATT
Source organism: Avahi laniger (assembly GCA_963575035.1). Taxonomy (NCBI): domain Eukaryota; kingdom Metazoa; phylum Chordata; class Mammalia; order Primates; family Indriidae; genus Avahi; species Avahi laniger. The sequence goes on from CAUYSK010065309.1 coordinate 70,395, forward strand.
TCCCGGAGAGTAGGAGTGTTGCCTGGCTCCCAAGAGGTTTACACAGTTTGCAAGGTTAGCTCCTCACACATAATCTGATGCAGAACTTGATCCTTTTTTAAAATCTTCGTTTATCTTTTACTGATACATAATATTTTACATATTTATGGGGTACACATGAGTGTTTGTTGCATGCATAGAATGTGTAATGGTCAAGTCAGGGGATTTGGGGTGTCCCTCACCTTGCGTGTTTGTCATTTGCATGTGTTGGTTTCATTTCAAGTCCTCTCTTCTAGTTACTTTCAAATATGCAAAATATTGTTGCTAAATATAGTCCCCCTATTCTGCTCTCAAACATTATTACTGATTTCTTCTATCTAACTGTAGGTTGGTACCCATTAACCAAGTTCTATTCATCCTCCTCCCACCCAAACATTCTTCTCAGCCTCTGGTACCTATCATTCTATTCTCCGTGTCCATGACATCAAGTTTTTTAGCTCTCACATGCAACATTTGTCTTTCTGAGCCTGCCTTATTTTACTTAGCGTAATGACCTCCAGTTCCATCCATGTTGCTGTAAATGACATAAGTCCATTCTTCTTTATGGCTGAATAGTACTCCGTTGCATATATATACCACATTCTCTTTATCCAGCCATCTGTTGACAGACACTTAGGTTGATTCCGTATCTCTGCTGTTGCGAATAGTGCTGTGATGAACGTGCAAATACAGACATCCCTTTGACATACTGATTTCTTTTCCTTGGATAAATACCCAGTAGCGGGATTACTGGATCATACGGTAGTTCTATTTTCCGTCTTTTGAGAAGTCTTCATACTGTTTCCCATAGTGGCTGCACTCATTTACACTCCCATCAATGGTGTATGAGTTCCCTTTTCTCCACATCCTAGCAACATCTGCTAGTTTTTGTCTTTTTAATAATTGCCATTCTAACTGTGGTGAGATGATATGTCATTGTGGTTTTGATTTGCATTTCCTGATGATTAGTGGTATTGAGCATTTTTTCATGTATCTGTTGGCCATTTGTATGTCCTCTTTTGAGGAATGTCTATTCATGTCCTTTGCCCATTTTTCATGGAATTATTATTATTTTCTTACTGTTGAGTTATTTGAGAACTCAATGATTTTAAGAGCCCCCATGAGGCCCCAGACTTAAAGATACTTTTCTATGTTACAACACACCAGTGATTTTTAAATCCCTGCCATGGAATCATGTAGCAGCTGATTCTATGAGTCCACCATGCTTTTTAAGGACTGTGAGTGCCACATAAGAAGGGGCCACTTCTGTACTGTTCATCACTGTATCTCCAGAGCCTAATAAAGTGCCTTTACATGGAACGTGCTCAATAAAAATAAGTGAATGACTTGGAGATTAAGGGATACTGTCCTGGGACATTCCCAGTGTCAGGCACTGCAGAGTAGTTTTGGTCCTGGAATGATGCAAGAGGGTGGGAGGGGCACCACCAGACCTCGGCAGTGAGAGCTCTGCTGTTCCTTCCTAGTGTGTCACCGGTGCAACAGAAAACTGCAAACCCTGGTCTCTGAGGGTCTGAAGAGAACGTCCCCAGCAGAGTCTTCCTGTGCCGTGTTGGGGCTTCCATGGAGCAGGAAGCACGTACTGCAGGACATGGATCTATAAAAGTCGCATGATGACAAAGCTGTGACTCATCAGGATGGCATTTGGAAGAAAATTGAATGCATTGGAAGATTTTGATGAAAAATGTGATTTGCAAACATAATGATAAGCAAATTTAGAACTGTTAGGCCTAAGTAACGAATATGCAATTATGGTCATTTCTGTTTTTATCATGTATTTGGAAGAGTTGTGCTGTGTCCCCACTCACTGGACAGCCTGCATAACTTCAAGCTCTGATGGTGTCTGTCCTTCAAAGAGGATTCCCACAAACCTTCAGAAGTTCAAGCCAAAGTTACTCTAAATTTGTGTGCCTTCCTCAGAAAGCCTTTTCTTTAAACCAATAAACATCATATCATAATCTCAGATCCATACTCAAATTTTGCAGTGAGGCGGCAGGTGAGATTAAAACTTCTAACCACTTCTGAGTTATTAGAGAGAATAAAGAATAACAGAAATTCAGAGTTAATTGGATCTGATTTTGTTAAGCTACATAAAGTAAGAATACCCTATAATTCAAAAATCCAGACAACTCAATTATTGAGCACATTGACCTTCAACCTGCTAGATCTCCTACCCTTCCTCTTTGTGTATCTTCCAAAAAAAAAAAAAGGTTTAAAAATCTGCATTTGAAGTCAGAGTAATTCCACCTAGAAATGGTGCTCTTAAAATGAAAATCAATGAGAGGAAAAAGTCAAGGAGCCTGTGTTCTCATCCCAGCTGGGTCTAACTATCTCTGTGACCTTGGACGGTCATTTCCCTTTCCCGTACTTCATTTTTCTGCAAAATGAAAGGGCTGGACTGGAATAATCTCTAAGGTCTTCTCCTGCTCTAAAAGTCTATAAATATATGACCTGAAAACTCAATTATATAAGAGATTAAAGACGTGGCTCCCTTACTATTACATGATATCTGGGCCTAATGGACTCTGCTCGGATTCCCTCAAGTTCCTGTGGTTGGTAAAAAGAATAGGAGAAAAACAAACATCCCCTTTCGTTGCTCCAACACGTGATGTCGTCCCTACGTGGTGCTGGGTGGATGATGTGACGTGGTCGTGTGCCTTCACTGTATAAAACACCAGCCTTCTGCCAGACAGAGTCTGTGGTTCTTGCCATGGAAGGAGCACAGTGGCAACAACGTGGCTGAACTGGTGCTTGATGTCACTAATAAATAGACCGCAGCTGGTTGGCACGTGAGACATGCTTATCAATCATAATCACACCAAGTGCTAGTATTGTCCATGTCTCGGTCGGCCTTCACTTCCTGGAAACACACACACCAGACTCACACGCACACACACCCCACTTCCTTAAAAAATTCCCATCTGCAGAGTATTCTAGATACCCTGGCTGTTTATAGCTTGATGAAAGCTGAAGAGCTTTAAAAATCAAAGAAGTATTTACCTTGAGATCCACGCAGCTCCATTTCAGATGATTTTTCTGGGATGTTCTGGGGCAGGGCCTGAGGCTTGTCACTGGTTATCAGTGAGGACCTTAGGGCTAAGCAATGACCCTGCAGTCCCTTCTGTGCTTAGGTACCCACATGAGAACACAGGGGTCATGAAAATCCAACAAGCACGTGCTTTGTGAACTACAAATCACGGTGATATTCTGAGGTGCTGTCCTCCACAGTACGACTCCTTGCCTTGCCCTGTGTCCCAATCTGTGAGTCTATAAAGTGAGGTGCCTTGGTCTTTTCTGCGTTGCACAAGAAGTCAACGCTGCCTGCAGTACAGCCTGCAGCCTGCAGAGGGCAGTAGAAGATCGAACATGAGGCAGTGTCCTCCAGCTGGCCCGGCATCTGTGGTTGGTCACTAGGGTGCTGACTTAGGGTCTCCGCATAGACCAAATGCCCTCAAGGCCTCTGCAATAGCTGGATTCAAAGCTGACTTAGGGTTTAAGACTGAAAAAATCTCTCCAAAAACACGAGACAGCCGTGGGACTCTGAGCTCCAGATGCGCAGCTAGCTGGGCATAGGCAATTCTTATTTTCTGAGCATCTGCAACTTGCCACGTGCCAAATTTAATACTTTCCCTACAGGGTCTCATTTAGTCCTCCCAGCGGCTTTATGAGTTAGATCCTTTAATCCTTGCAACCACATGAAGGGTAAGCCCTACCCCTGGCCATGCCACGGGGCTTACACAGAGACATCTGCTCCTAGACATTCAGCACAGTCCGTGGGCAGCTCCTTGGCCTTGCAGACCAGGAAACCTGGTGTACACTAGAATCCGATCTGCCTGTCAGAGTGGACACGTGCCAACCAGGCTCACAGAACATGCCAACTCGTTCAGCTGTAAGCAGGGCGAGGGTTCTCCTATCTGCACGGCCAACCTGCTGAGCTGGCGTCAGGGCAGCTGGCGAGCCTCCTCCTCCTCCAGAGCTGGGTAGTGGGAGGCCGGGACAGGAGGGCAGGATGGAGGCTGTAGGAGGATTGCTGTGCAAGGACGAGGATGGAAATAGTCCCAGCTGATTGATTTACGGCTGGAAACATCCCTGAGCTCAGGATATTTTTATCTTCAGCTGAGGGGGAGCCTGGAAGCCAGGCCACTGGCTGCCTATTTTGGATCCTGGGACAAGACTATTCATAATGCACAGCTTCCTTCAACGGGTGAGGCATGCGGTCACCCCGCTGCCCCCAGGCCCAGGATCCTGCCCTTTTGTTTGTCTCTGTCCTGAAATGGGGGAGTACGTGTCCCTAAGGCAGGAGACAGATCCGGTGACGATCTTGTCACCCGAAACAAAGCAGCCCGTTGATGGGAGTGGAAGCGTCAGGCACTGCGCAGAGCGATTGTAGCGTCATCTCTGCCCTTGAACTGCACTGCCCTGGCCTGGAACAACCCCGCGGACCAACTCAGCATTCCAGAACTGGAGGGACCTTGATGACCATCAGGCACAATCTCCTTGTGTCAGAGATGAGAAACAAAAGCCAACAGAGGGTCACTGACTTTTCTAGGGTCCCACAGCCCTTTAGTGGCAGAGCCAGGCTTACAACAAGGCTGCCTGGGTGTTGGTCCAGGCTTTCTAAACTACATATACTAGTCAAATGAACTTTCTCTTATGCAAGGTTTGGATCAGGTAGCTCGGGGATATGGTAGAAATCTGGTTACACTGGTTGGGAAGAAGACGAGGAGAGAGAGAGCTTGGGGGGCAATATAAACGCTGTGGCAAGGACAGTCATGTGCTTATGTGCCTATGTATGCCTATGTGCCCGTGCTCCTGTGACAGGATGCTGCGGTGGGATTCTTCCCGCAGTTCCACAGACGGGGAACAAAACAGTAAGTGCGAAAACATCCCCTCATTCCAAAGGGAGGCACCGAATCCAAGTCGTCTGTGTAAGATTTGCAGAGAGGGTGCCTGGAAACTGATTTTGCCACCGTTAGCTCATCACCCGCCTCAAGGGAACAGAGGATTGAAGTTCGAGAGACTGGGGAGAGAGGTTTTCTTTGAAGATAGCAAGCCGTGAGTTCTCCCTGCCCAAGAGGAGAGACAGTGTGTCGGAGGGGTCTCCCCCATGAGGCTGGGGCCACTCAGAGACACAAACCACAGGATCCGCTTGGGAAGCTGTGGTTGGATCAGACGAGGCATCACGGCAGCAAGAAGAAGGGGGAGAGAGTGAGCTGCACTTCCTGCATTGGCAGGGCAAGGATACTGATGTGGCCACGCTGGAGGGGGCCACCCAAGAGGACTGCCCGGAGGGGGCGATGCAACCCCAACAGAGGAAAGGACTTAGCTTCAGGCCAGCTTGCTCCAGCATAGCCTGTGAGAAATACTCTCACGTCCTTGCCCTGCCTCCTCTATTCCAGTATGAATCTCCACCCCTCCAACTTTTTCACAGGGAGGAAGGGAGCAGAGCTCTCTCCGGTGCCCTGGTGACTGCCCGAGAGTGAGATCGAGGGTCCCTTTCCTGAGACTGAGTCCTGAATGCTGAGGGGCAGGGGCATGAGGACGGTGGTGATCAGGCTGTCCCACTGCGCGGCTGTGCTCCTGCGTGGGTGCTGGGAGCGCAGAGCACTTTCTGAGTCTGAGTGGCATGTGGCTTGCTGCCTCTCCTCCCGCCGTGTTATCTCCATCACATGCTCACTGGCTTCTGTTCAGCCAGTCGTCCTGATCCATGAGCTGTCAACAAACGTTGGACCGGCCCATGTGTGTGCTCTGTGTTCTTCCTCTCGCCAGGTGCTATGTTTGCAGGGTCCTCCCGGCTGCTGACATCCTCGCGGGGTGCTGCCTTTCCTCGCTCCCCGCCTGGGCCAGCCTGAGCACCTGCCCCGGGTAGAGACACACAAATGCCACAGCCCACTCTTGGTGTTAGGAGCTGAGTGTGACACACATGGACTGCCCGGACCCCTCCAACTCTCCTCAGCTTCCCTCTTCTCTTGGGCAAGTCGCTGAGCTCCTCTGACCTCAGTCTTTCCATCTGTAGACCAGGCGTGGATAATCACACCTGCCTGCTGGCCTGCGGTGGGAATGGAAAGAGTAAGGGGGTTAAAAAGCCCTTTGCAGAGCGCTGCATTTGCCGTTCCCAGGCTCTTGGCCCCGCCTTAAATGGGGAAGAGTGCAGGGAAATGGTGAGTAAGCTTCCAGAACTCAGCCGGGAGGGAAGATGCATGAACGAGTCAAACCCTCGACCAGAGTGAGGTGTGGGGCTATGGGGAACAGGCAGTACACAGACAGCTGTGGTCTTAAGCCACATAAGAGCAGCTCATGATATTATATTTTGGCACACATAATGCAAATGATTGATTTTCACGGCTCAGCTTCTCACATTGATGTGGTTTTCCTGGCGCACCGGGCCGGGTGGGAGAGCTACCTCTCCGCTCCCCACTGCTCACTGAGTGGCACAGGTGAGACTGGGGAAAGATCCCATCGGCCTCGTCCAGCTATCTTCACAAGCCTTTATCGAAAGCGCAGGAGAAGGCCTTTCTTTTGTTACCCAGGCTGTTCAGTCTTGTCTGATAATGACAACAGCTGGCGTTCTTAGCGCAATTTGCAAGGCACTCGCCTGTGCAATGTTTCATGTGATTCTTGCACTAAACCTTGAGGTATGTATTACAATCATACTCACTTTACAGATGAGGAAACTGAGGCTCGGGAGAAGGCGATGGTGCAGACCAAAGCGCTGGCTTTGAAATCGGCTGATATGTTCCAATCTTGTGCCCTCTGTTTAGCTGCTGTGTGATCTTGGCAAGCAGCGAACGGTGTTCCACCGAGGCGAGGTGGAGCAGGGGCTTACAGAGGTGTTCTGTAAGTTCACATATCTGGACGGTGTTAGGATGGTCCGTGATTGATGATGGCTGATTAACAGCCTGGGATGTCTCCTGCTGACGATCGATTTAGCTTGGCGTAGCTGTTTCCCTAGGTTAGTGATCAGGCCCACTATAAACAGTTCAGATCAAATGCAACTAGGTTACAGTTTGTCCCAGTTCAGCAGATCAGATTTCATCTGGGTGTGCACGTGGCTGGGGGTTCAACTCTTTCTGCCCTCCTGGCTCCTTTTGGACACCTCTGACATAGCCGTCTCCATTTTGCATTTTCATAGCGGCCACTTAAACTTAGATCTCTGATGTCAAAGTTTGAGCTCTTTCAATGGGGTGGGGCTGGCTCTACATTTTTTTACATTACGTACTTCAGTTGTCTTCCCTCCCTGGAAAACACACACACACACGCACACCCATGTCTACCTTCTTTCTCCCCTCTTTCCTTCCAGCCTGGGTTCAGAATCCAAGGGAAAGCGGGTACCTGGTTGTTGTCAGCAGGAAATCACCTGCCCAGGGAGGCAGATGCCCTGCAGCTCTTTGCAGACAGAACAGCCACTTCAGAGTGGAGACGGCTTCAGATTGTGGGAAGTGGGTTGCTGATAAGAGCCCTGGACTATTCCTCCACACCCTGGGCACCCCGATTCTCAGTCAGTGATAAGCGTTTCCAAGGTTGCAGAATATAGGTACAACAGAATGCGTCAGGTCTCGGCCCCTTCCCCCATCTTCCTGGAGAGCCATCAGTCCCTGGAAAAGTCAAGTAGAAGTGTTCTTTGTCCTCTTGGGGGTGGGACAAGGCTTCTTGCAAGGACTCTATGCATGTCATAGGCCCTTGAAGATATCGATGACAATGGTCCCATGGTAGCTGGTGGCTCTGGAGCGGGCCTTAGCTCTCCTATAAACCAATCTAATCTGGCAACAGCCTCCACCCCACATCCCCACCCCCGGGGGCCAACAGTGCCACCCCTCTGGCAGATGCTACGGTAGTAGGGTTTTGGTAATTTGTGGACCTCAGCTGGTGAAGAGATGGGCTTGTGAAGAGCCCAGTATTCATGTCTTTAAGTCCCACAGTCAGGTTTTCCCTCTCTTAGCTACATGTATGCCTTGTGCTTCTGCCAGGTGCTGGCTAAGCTCAGGGCTGTAGCAGGAAGAGCACGGGCTGCCAGTGAATGCTCCCCTCTGCTCCAGCATTTTTGTAAACTCTCTTCCCTTGGGTGAATTAATCACTCTCAGAGCCTCAGTTTCCTCATTTATAAAAGGAGGATAGTGAGAAATACTGTTAGTCATGTAAAGTTAAATGAGATAGTACAGCATCTGGCACCCGTTAGGTGCTCAATAAATGTCAATTCTTTGCTGGTCCAAGATTTTCCGAGCCTGTGCACAAGAATTTTGTAAATTTAGTGTCCAAACGTGTTTGTACTGTGTGTTTGTCACAGACACTGTTGCAAATCAAATCCTTTTATTGGGCTGGGAGTTGCCAGTTCCCATAAATGTTGGCTGCTGACGGGTCATATCTGCCTATTATCTTGAGAATGGCCCTCAGCTCTAACAGAAGCCACCTCTCCTGGGAGTTTATGTACCCTTGGCCACACTGGGGCAGCTTGCAGCTGATAACAGACTGTCACCAGGTAGAGAAGGCTGGACTCGTGCCTCAAGGTGCAACCACCTCTTCCGGTTGTGCAGTTCCTTTCCAGAGCACCCAAGGGACAAGACTGAAACTAGACGCAGCTAAGCCCACATCCTTGCCCAGCATCTTCCCTCATTCTCCTCGTCCTGAGAGCTCTCCCCCCATAAACCTCTGCATTCAAATCCCTTCTAAGTCTTTGCTTCTTGGAAACCACCCTATGACAGGATGTACCTAATTTAAAAACATAACATTTTTGCATCTCTGCTCTCTGGGTATTACATGGCTGGGGAGCTGTTTTGTAATGTCATGTACATGGGCATTCCCAGTATATTGGGAGCCAAGACTCAGTCTAATGAGGTCAAGTGTGTGCGCTAGGTTGATCTTGATGATAATCTAAAATTTCTGCTGAGTCTCAATCATTAGCTGTGGCCACTTGCCTCATTCTCACAGTAGACAACGTCCCCTGATCAAAGCATTGTCAGTTTCCTCTGCTATTCCGCTGAATGTGCCTCTTTTCCTGACATAGCAATTGAGCAGCCACACATATGTGACTCCAGATGTCTGCCTGGCTATTGTTGGCTTCTCATACGTTAATGTTTACCTGGGTACTGAGAAAATTAGATGTATCGCTCAAATGGTATGATTGAATCATAACATTTTAGAGCTCAAAGGGACATTCCCTGCAGGGACAAGCCCAGTGGTCCTCAACTGAGAGCAAGTTTGCTCTTTAGGGAACATTTGGCAATGTATGAAGACCTCCTTGGTTGTCACAACTGGAGGAGGGGTGGTGGCTCCTGGAATCAGACAGGTAGAGTCCAGGGAGCCGCTGAACGCCTTGTAATGCACAAGACGGCCCTTTGCAACAAAGAATTACTCAGTCTAAAATGTCAGTGGAGCTGAGGTGGGGAGAGCCGGGTCTAGCCTACCACGCCGACAGCAGAGGGGAGGTGACTGAGGACTCTGGAGGTGACAGTGACACAAAGAAAACCTGAGTTTCCTGACTTATCCGTTGTGCTGATTCAGTTGTCTCATTATGTTATCATAGTATCAGTCCTGTGAAGCAAATGCGTGACAACAGTCTCCCTACAGATGCGAAATCTCCTAGTGCAAGAATATATCCAGAAATTCCTATTTCTAAGTGGACGCTCCTAAGGTGTCCACTCCAGCACGGTAAATTACCCTCTCTGCAAAAGAATTATAAATGGTGATACCCAACGCTGATATATTTGCTTCTAATCCCTTATCAGACCACATAATTATTTTGTACTGTAGTTAGTTCCTTAAAACCTTTCCATGTATTGGGACAATTATACCTAGTAGTGGAATGTCTGGTCTGTTAGTCATGTTTTGAATGTTGTGCTTATGATCACATACACTGTGAATTTGTTTCCTTTCTTGTGGAAGGTCTAACTTTTTCTTTAAGAACTTTTTTCTTAAATAAAAAAATGATTAGCGTATGTATCAAACATAAGTAGTATGGAGAAAAAGAAAAGAAACATACTTCCCACTCAGTTCTAAAAATGTTCATATTTCTTTTCCATGTTAAAAAAATTAATGTTACAAGTGCAGCTGTAGCCTCCATTTTATTCCCTCACCCCCAGATTTTCCTCTGTCTTGAGATCATAACTATCCTAAGGTTGGTGGTTGATGTATAATTTCCCCATTCATCTTTATATATATATACCAATAGATAGATAGATACACACACACACATATATATATTTTTTTGAGACAGGGTCTCATCACTCTGTTGCCCAGGCTGGAGTGCAGTGTTGTCATCATAGCTCACTGAAACCTCAAACTCCTGGGCTCAAGCGATCCTTCTGCCTCAGCCTCCTCAGTAGCTGGGACTACAGGTGCATGCCACCACACCCAACTATTTTTTGTATGTTTTGTAGAGACGGGGTCTCACTATGTTGCTCAGGCTGATCTTAAATGTCTGGTCTCAAGTGATCCTCCCATCTCGGCCTCCCGAAGTGCTAGGATCACAGGCATGAGCCACTGCACCTGGCCAGGGTTAGAAGCTTGACAGTGGTTACCTTTGGAGGGATGTGGTACTAGGTGAGCAAGGAAGCTTCTGGGGACTTGGTCATGTTCCATTTATTTATCTGGGTGCTGGTTTCCAGGGTATGTCACCTTTCCAGAATTTATTGAACTGTTCATTATGGTTTGTACATTTTTATATATATATTAATATTATTCTTCAATAAAAAAATTTCCTTTAAAAAAAGCCAAACTCCATCCATGATATCATAGCATGATATCCTTCTGCAGCTTGTTTTTTCTACTTAACATTATGCTCTTAATATTTATCCATCTTGGCCCATTTGATCTGGTTTAACCATTTATCTCTTATGTAGTGCTTTATGTTATGTATATGCTAAAATTTATTTTTCCATCCCCATACTAATGGATGCTTTTACTGTTTCCAATCTTCTACTTTTATGAACAGCACTGTGGTAAAGAACCTTGGAAACACTTCCTTCTGCAAAGAGTGAGGGTTCCCCTCCAAGGCACATACCCCGAACTGGAGTTTCTGAGTGTACCTTCTCCATTCCTTTGTTTTCAACTGTTCATATCATGTTTTAGTTGGGTCTCGTAAATAGTACATATGGTTAGTGTGTGTACGGTTTGGTCTCTTATGAATAGTATATATGATTGGGGTGTGTGTTTGTGTGTTTAAATGCAATCTGAGACTATTTCTCTTTTAACTGGCAAAACCATATGTTTACATTAATTGTGAGTAATAACATACTTTGACTTATTTCTATCTTCTCCTTTGGTGTTTATCTACTAACCATGTTTAAATTTTTAGCAGACACACTTGATTTAGCAAAGCCCATGTTCAATTAATATCTCTGTGCTGTCACTGCGTAGCACGAGAAGCTTAGAATGCATTAACTTTGATTTTCCCCTCTCTTCCTCCATGCTTCTATAATTAAGTATTCTAGTTTCACCTCATTTTAACACGCTGATTAGTCATTGTTGTTTTTATTCTTGTACAGTCAAATGCCTAGTTTTACTAGCATACTTATCTTTGTTTTTCTCACCATTGCTTTTGTATCCCACTCCTTCCTTCTGGGTTCCATTTCCTTCTTTTAGAAACACGTCCATCAGTAGTTTTTCAGCCAGAGTTTGAGAATGGTAAAATCTTTTTTTTTTTTGTAAAAATGTGTTTATTTTGCCCTCATCCATAAATGATGATTGAGCTGGGTATTGAAATAGCTGATATTGATTTAGCCAGACCTTGGAATATATTTTTCTGATGTCAGTTTGTCATTCTTTTGCAGGTTCATATCTCCTCTCTCTGGCTGCTTTGATTCTGTTAAGGTATTCTGTAAAATAGGCATGCCATTGTCTAGGTATGGATTAACTTTTTATTCACTATTCTTGGGATTCATTCTGTTTCTTCAAACTGAGAATTTGTTTTCAAGTCTGGAAAATTCTAAGTCCTTATTTCTTACATTATCTCTCCTTCATTCTCTTTATTCTTTTCTTCTGGAACTTCTAAATAAACTTATATTGAACCTTCTCATTCTGTCCACCATGTGTCTTAATCTTTCTTTCATATTTTTCATCTCTTTATCTCTGTGCTGCTTTCTGGATAATTTCCTAGGTCTACATTTCAGTTCACTAATGCTTCCTTTGACTCTGTCTATCTTCTTGCTTAAGTAAATTATGTTTTTATTCTCAGTTTTCATATACTTTCATTTCCATACATTCTGATTTTTCTTTCTTTTTCCAATTCACCTGAATTAGGGTAGAGTCGATTATGCTACAGAAACAAAATATCAGCTCAGCTCTTGCTCTTCCCATTCCGATGTTGAGTTTCCTCTTCTTTTCTGGAAACTGAGAGTTTCCCTTTCTTTCTTTTGAGCTCAATGGGGTGTTAAAAATTATATTACATTTTCTACAACATTTCTATCTATTTGAAGTAGGAGAAGAACATTCATTTCCTTAAACCTTCATGTTGCCAGAAGCTGAATCTTTTAAGAGGTTATATTCTAAAACCTTTTAGATCCCAACTTACAATCCTAGTTATTTTGTGTATTAATTTACATCTTTGGGCCAACTGCCTGAGCAGTCAGATTACAAGCATCAAAAGATTTAGATATCCTACTTTTGCACATTGTAGGTTTTCTTATGCTGTCAGAATCCATCATCGATCAGCTATTCTTTTCTATATTTGAAAATATTTCTGGGATCCATAGTCCAATTCCTAATTGCCATAGCAATTTATTTTATTAAACAATAAACATCCATCCTGTGAGCCATCCTCTCAACAGAAGTTTAGCACTGGCTACCTATGAGGTGCCGCGTTATGCCCTGAAAGGAAAATAACGATGCATAAGCCTGAGATAGTCCCCTGAGTAGCACGCGAAATCGAGTAGGAGAGACGTGACACGTGCACAAATAACCCAAAGGCCAGGTGGACCATAGTGACGGCTGAAGAGACTTCGGGGCACAGTGCTTGGAGAATTCAGAGAGGGGGACACTCATGTGTAGATGGAATCAGAGGCGGTTTCACATAGTGGCATTTGTACTGATGGCACATTAGTCTTCTATTGCTGCTGTAACAAATTATCAAAAATGTAACAGATGAACATAACACCTATTTATTATCCACAGTTCTGTGGGTGGAAAGTGTGGGGTTCATGTGGCCCTACGGGGTCCTCTTCTTAGAGTTTCACAAGGTCGAAATCAACCTTGGGTAGGGCTGCGTTCCTTTCGGGAGGTCTGGGGATGAATCTGCTTCTAAACGTGCAGAAGTCGTTGGCTGGATTCAATTCCTTGCCAGCCGTCAGCTGGGTGCTGCCCACATTCTCCTTATGCTCATGCACTGGGGGTCGAGTCCCTCTCATGCTCCCCATCTCTCTGACTTCTGCCACTTCTCTTCTGACCCCTGCTGGAGAAAGTTCTGTGCTTTTAAGGGCGCGTGTGATTAGATTGGGCCCACCTGGATAATCCAAGCTACTCTCTCTGTTTTAAGGTCTGTGACCTTAATTACATCTGCAAAGTCCCTTTTGCTAAGCAATGTGACGTATTTATAAGATTCAGGGATTAGGGCATCTTTGAGGGGCTATCCTGCCTACCAAGGGTGGGCAGATGTTACACCTGCTGAACCATGCCAGAGGGCTCTTCGGGCAGAGGGAATAGAAAGACCAAAACCGTGGAGGCAGGAAGCCACATGGAAGGGGCAGTGGGAACAGCCAGCCTTCCTCATGGTGCCAACCAGCTAGCGTCCTCCAAACGATGAGATATGTGTGCGAGCTCTCGGACAGAGTATGACCTTCTGAACGAGGAAGACGGCCACAGATGCCTGCCTCGAGGCACGTGGGAAGTTCAATGCCACCCCCTCAGTTCTGCCAGCCAGCGATACTGCCTTTGTAACATTCTACACTTCCTGTGTGCGCTGTGTTCCTCAAGATGGAACAATGTGGAGCTGAGCGAAGTCAATAATTGTTATTTCATTTCACATGGTCTTTGCACAAAGTACTGGCAAATCAGAAGAATGTAATAATCGCCCATAATCCGGATGCTCAGAGAGAACAACTGTTAACACTGTGGGGGTCTCTGAGACACACCTTTCTGTGTCTATTAATATTCTTCCTCAAGGTTATTTTTAATGGACGTGTAGTTTCTATTGTGTGGATGGCACCACAGTTTATTTCATGGATGCCCCAGTGTTGACGTTTGGCTCGTTTCCACGCTGTCTCGCTATCATAAACAACACGGAGATAACATAACAAGGCTTGTTTTTACGGACTGTTAAACAGGATGCCATCAGACCCTGAGCAGGAATGCAGAGGGGAGCCTGGGGGTAGTTGCGGCTATTCGGGTGAGTGGCCACTGTCCTCTTGGCTGAACCACTGTGTGCTGCTTTTGCTAACTTGGTCTAGGTGCACCTGAAGGTTCCAGCTAGTACCCTTTGGTGTACAAAGAAGAGGTGCTGGCGCTGACGCTGCAGCATGAGAGGAAGGCTTCTTGGAGGAGGAGGCATCAAAGCCTTGGCTGAGGGGTGCTAAGTGCAGTGGGAGCTCAAGGGGAGTAAGCTCCAGGGCTGTGTGGGGGCTGGCAGGCCCTTGAGCCCTGTGAGAGGAGCCACAGGGAGACATGCTGGAGCTTTCTGGACCCTCTCTTGGAAGTTATTTCCTTTGCAAGGAAAGATTAGATAGCAAAAGGCGTGTTGCTTCAGTAGGAACGAGGGGAGAAAGAACGAGCCCTTGCCCCATGCTGCGACAGGGACGGGGACGGGGACGAGACTTGTTCCTTCTTCACGTTATCCAGCTCCTGCGTCTCGGTTTCCTCCTCTGTGCTTCTTCCCTGCTTCCAGCTGCTTAAACAAACTGGGACACCTTAGAATGAAACCTCTTCCTCCTCCTCTCACGCTCCGGAGCGTGAGAACTGACTGGGAGAGGACATAAGGGAGCTTTCTGGGGCGATGGAAACACTCTGTGTGTTGGTTGGGGTGTGGGTTATGCATCTATCCAAACTCATGGACAGGTGCACTCAAGAGCTATGTATTTCATTCTTCATAAATGATCTTCAATATTTTTTTTTAACTTAAATGTGTCAGATTTGCAAACCAGCGAGACCTTGCTGTTTTTGTGCATGTTATCATAAATGGGATTGGGTGGAGTAAAAACAGGAAGAGAGCGACTGTCCAGGGCTAGCCTCCTGCCCGGGATGACGGGGGGTTCAGTTTAGTGAGGGGTGGCCACCGCGCTGCTTTGACCCTTGGCCCCCTCATCTGCAGGAAGCCCCACCTTGCTGGCTTGTGCTGTGGTGGGGGAACTGCCCTGGGCTGCCGCTCTGCCCTGTGCCTTCCCCTGTGGGCTGGTGACAAGTCAAGGGGCCCCTGGAGAGAAAGGAAAGAAGATTTGGCTGGAGATGCTACTAACTGCTTATTTCTGAGAAACCTCACCCAGGACTGCTTATTTATTTATTTATTTTTAAATAGAGACAGGGTCTCGCTCTTGCTCGGGCTGATCTCAAACTCCCGAGCTCAAGCGATCTTCCTGCCTCGGCCTCCCATAGGGCTGCTTAACTATCTCTGTAGGCACCATGTCCTCTCCCCCTTGTCATACCTTCATGTGGAAAACAAACCTGATTACTGTGATAAAATATCAACCGAAAGTAAGTTTTGGAAGGATTTATGTATACGTACACTTGCTTTAGCTTTGAAGTAATTTCTGTTTGAACAGCAAGCTGCAGTCTTAAAGTCTAGTTATTGGCCACAATTTGTGTGAACACCAGCCTGCATCCTTACATACTATAGGGCTCACCACACCACCCACAGAAAGCCAAATTGGTAGTGAAGAACCAACCGGAGTTATCATCAAAGACCAAGAAGAGTAGCGATTTAGTATCATGACCAATTCAAGACAGCAGTGATGGTCCCCTAATTACAGTGAGTCTTCTAAGTGAGTATGGGAGCCCAGTGACATCTGTGCACCCCGTGATGTCTGCAGATGGCCTCGTCCTGCAGGGCCACCCTCCCTCCTGGTAAATGTGAGCTTATGAGTTACAAATAATACTAAAAATCTTAATAACTCACTAGATGGGTATTTGGCAAATGATCTTTTTATGTAAAAATGTGCTTATGTACAAATTAAGGGAAGATCAGTGAATGACTTTGAAGAATCTTCCCAGTGCTCTACAGGGCCAAATATTGTATCCTGAGAACTTGATGAAAGCAACTGAGTCACCTGAACTGGTTGTTGAACATGCAGCTTCCAGGGCACCCCTGGCAGAGTTTCTGATTAAATGGGTCTGGAGTAGGGTCCAGGAACCTGCCCTTCAAACAAGCCCTAGAGGGGATGCTGATGCAAGTGGTCCACAGGTACAAACTGATGAAAAATGCCCCAGGAGAGTGGGACCACTCTATGCCTGTTTGGTGCTGTGAGCACCTGTTACTCTGGGAGTGTGTTCACAGCTGGAGCTTGTCTTGCTGGGGAGTGGGTCAGGCTGGTTTATACAGCCAGAGACAGAGAGGACACTGAAGAAGCACCCGAACGTGGGGGCGCTTCATGTTGGAGAAAGTTTGGTTTGATCCTTGAGCTGGAGCAGCATAGTGGGAACCAAAGATGTCTTGGAGGAGGATGAGCCTGAGGCATGAGAGACTCAGAGGCCAGGGCCAGAGAGGCAGTGTGGAGGAAGGGACCATGGAGAAGGATGGAAGACATAAAGAGGTGATAGAGGGGAAGGAATACACAGACGCCGGCACTGATTATGTGCCACGAGCATGGCATGTGTTGGCCCATCCACTCCTCGCAGCAGCGCTCTGACATGAGTGAGGGCATTCCCTTTTTCACATGCAAGCAGACAGTGGCTCCCGAAGGTTAACCCACCAGGCTGAAATAAGTATGGAAGTCAGGAGAGTCAGGATTTCATTCCATAAGGTCCCTGAGCTGTCACTCTTAACCTTGTGCTTCTCAAGGCAAGCAAATGATGTGCAGCTGGTCCACTCACCTCTGTAGCTGCTCACTGCTCCATTCACTCGCCCAGCATGAATGAGCTCCTACTAAGTGCCAGGCACTGAGAGAGGGGCTGGGTTTTGGCAGGTAAATGGAAAGACTCTGTCCTAGGTCTTCATAGAAAACACAAACATTAAACAATCACACATAACTATAACACAGTAGTAAGAACTAAAAAGGAAAATTGTAGTCTCTCTGAGAAAGAAAGGAGGAAATCTTAATTTAGACTGGAGGATCAGAAAAGGCCTCTGTGGGAATGTGATTCTTGAAGGATGGGTAGGAGTTAGCCAAGCTCAAGTGTGGGGAAAATGTTCCGGAACTATGCTGTCCAAAAGAACTTTCTGTGATGATGAAAATATTTTATGTTGTGCTGCCCAGTGTGGTAGCCACCAGCCACATGTGACTCTCAAGCACGTAAAACATGTCTAGTGTGACTGATGACTGAATTTTTAAGTTTATTTAATTCCAATAATTGAAATATATAAATTTAAAGAGCCACATGTGGCTACTGGCTGCCACATTGGGCAGCACAGCTCTAGAAAAAATGGAAAGTTCAGGCAAGGGACCTGAAAAAGAGTTTGATGGCTTCTAGAAGCCTAAAGTATAGTGGGTTCAAGGGGAAGACTGAGGACTGAAGGGAGCAGGACTGAGTGTGCAGGCACTTAAGGGAGCAGGGCTGAGTGTGCAGGCACTTAAGGGAGGAGGGCTCAGACTGTGCAGGCACTTAAGGGAAGAGGGCTCAGACTGTGCAGGCCCTTAAGGGAGCAGGGCTCAGACTATGCAGGCACTTAAGAGAGCAGGGATAAGAGTGTGTAAGTACTTAAGGAAGGAGGGCTTAGACTGTACAGGCACTTAAGGGAGCAGGGCTGAGTGTGCAGGCACTTAAGGGAGCAAGGCTGAGTGTTCAGGCACTTAAGGGAGGAGGGCTCAGGGTGTGCAGGCACTTGCAGGCCTCACGAGTGGTTTTCAGTTTTACTACAATGGGGAAGTTGTTGAAGGGTTTTGAGAAGAGTAATTTGGTCAATGTTTATTTTAAGTAGATCACTCTGCATTGTAGCAAAAGGATCAGAGAGGATAAAGTTGGAGGAGGGAAACCAAGGAGGAAACGTCATTTCCTTGACAAGAGATGTTGGTGGCTCAGCTTAGGGAGGAAACTGTGGAAATGAAGAAACGTGGGTGGACATGCGATATAATTTTCATATAGAATTAACCGAACGTATAGTTTTAATGAGGCAGAATCCAACCACACATCCAGCAGCCTAGACCTGTGTTGTCTGATATGGTAGCCACTAACCCCTTGCGGCTACTTAAATTTAAATTAATTAAAATTAAAGGAAATAAAATAAAAATGTTGCTCTGCTACACTAGCCACATTTCGAGGGTGCAAAGGCCACATGTAGCTAGTGGCTGCCATTATTGGACAGGGTAGCTTTTAGTGAACATGTCTATCACCACAGAAACTTCTACTGGATAGTGCTAAAGTCAATTGGAAAAGTATTAAAAAATGGATCTAGAAGACATCAAAGAGGCCGTCAGTCCGACACCCGACTGTAGAGGTGATGTGCCAGAGGACGCTCAGGTGATGTCACTGGAGTGGTGCCCACACCAGGCTCTTGGACAGCAGCCTCCTCCTCTCACGTGCGTTGTAAGCATCGTTGGTGGCAACACCTGCTTTCCTGAGGGCTTTGCTTCCCGAGAGAAAGGCCTTTGTCCAAGAGCAAAGAGCAAAGCTGTTCTTGCTTCTCCCCCAGCGTTTATCCAGGAGCGGGGACGGAAGCAGAGGTGAAGGCGCCTGGATCGGTGATGGTACCCAGCTGCCAGAAGCTAAACTGTGGAGTTGCCAGAGTGCCTGGGTGAGGGGAGGCTCAGGCCTGATTCCAACTCAGGCCAGTTTAATAATTCCATAGCAGCCCGAAGAAGGAAGGCGGAGATGGAAACAACAAAAGCACGAACACCATTATCGTCTCCAGCGAACGTGATGTGTTGCTGGAGGCTCAGAGAATGTGTGTTGAGTTCCTTCTGCAGAAAAGAACGCGTTGCTTTCTGAAAACCACACACCACGCAGCTCATTCCGTTCCATGCCCACACTCAGTCTCTCCAAAGAAACACCAGAGAAATATGTTCCAAGAAATGCCACTAGCTCACACTCTATATCCAGTCCTAGACCCCAAGGGTCCCTTGTTGTCTCCAGAGAAGAAAAAAAGAAGAAGAAGAAGGAAAAAAACGCTGAGGTAGCAAAGCCTCCTGGTGACCTGGTAATTCTGGGAAACAGTAAAGTGAGTTCCGGGAAATGAGTGAATAGAGAAGCCTTGTTTTTCTCACCTCTGAGCTTCTGGGTAAGGGCAGGGCTTAGTTCCAGATGCGTCAAGTGGGGGCCGGAAGGGGAGGCTGCCTGAGGAGCCGGCTTGGGGAGGAGGGGACAGGATCCTCCCCAGTACTGATGTGCTAAACCTGGGGCAGACTTCACCATGGGGCAAGGGGTTTATCTCTGCCTCCCCTCCCCTGTCTCAGGCTGGTCGGGCCTTCAGGACCCAGGGTCACAGGCAGGTAGGATACTCCCAGATTCCACCTCATTGGTGGCAGTGGCACCCTAATGGTCTTCCAGCACTTCCTGTTGCCCTGGGCCTTCTGGGAGTGTGGATAGATGACCCGTGACTGTGACATGCCCACGTGTCACATCCCTCAGTCGATACTTGGATATGTGTCTTTTGCATTTGTGTTGTTGTTACCTTTGAGTAGGATGACAAGGATGGCTGCCATTAGTTGAGTACAGCCTGTGTGCTGGCTTTGTGTTCATCATCTCAGTTAAACGTCACAATAACTCCACAGAACGATTGCTATCTCCACTTTACCAGTGAAGAAAATGAGCCTCAGAAAAGCAAATATGATCTAGTAACCACGCTCCTTGGCATTTACTCAAATGTGTCGAGGACTCATGTCCATACAAAAACCTGCACGTGGGTGTTTGCAACAGCTTTGCTCGTAATTGCCAAAGCGTGGAAACAACCAAGATATTCTTCAGTGTGTGATGGACGGACAACCTGTGGTTCATCCAGACAATGGAATGTCTTTCAGCATTAAAAAGAAATGAGCTATTAAGCCATGAAAAGACATGCAGGAACCTTAAATGTATGTTACTAAGTGAAAGAAGCCCATCTGAAAAGGCTACATACTATATGATTCCAACTATGTGACATTCTGGGAAAAGGCAAAACCGTGAAGATAGTAGAAGGATCAGTGATTGTCAGGGGTCTGAGGGTAGCAAAGGATGAACAGGTGGGGCACAGAGGACTTTTAGGGCAATGAAACTACTGCGTACAATACTTTAATTAATGTTGGATATAAGTCATTATACATTGTCCAAATCCACAGAATGTAGGTGATCCCTATTGTAAACTGTGCACTCTGGGTGATAATGATGCATCAGTGTAGGTCCATCCGTTGTAACCAATGTCCCACTCTGGTGCAAGATGTTGATGATGGGGTAGTAATATGGAAAATCTCTGTACTTTCTGCTCAGTTTTGCTGTGAACCTAAAACTGCTATAAGACTAAAGTCTATATAAAAAATAAAAGTGTCGGCACCTGTCCAAGGTCCCAGCACTCGTGATCAATGGAGCTGAGACCCAAGTTGGACACTCTGTTCTTTACCATCCCACTGCTGTGGGCTTTCATACCTCACAGACACCTTTGTTTTTAATGAACTACTTTCATTCATAGTGATTCCATGATGTGGGCATTAATTCTATTTTCCAAATAAGGAAATAGGCTCAGAGAGGTTAGCTACGTCTCACTCAAGCCATGTACTGAGTGGGTGAGTAGCTGAGTCAGAACCTGAGGCTAGGTTAATTGAGTCAAATCTCTGTGCTGTCCTCAGATAACACACCTGATCCAGAAACTCATGTGGCCTGGAACATGCACAGAGTGACATCTGGGCTAATTGCCTGCAACTGCCAGCAACAGCTGTATGTTCTGGCTCTGTGACTTTTGCTAGACCCTGAGTCATTCCGTCAGCTGCTGGCAGTCGATGGAGCCTGTGTGTAGATTTGGGTCACTAATCCACCAAAGTGAGAAGCATGAAAAACAGCTTTGTCATTGGTTCACACCCAGAACGCCAGGGTGTGTGATAAACAGAGAGGTAACTGGGCCAAAGACCTGAGATATTGAGATGCAAACCCAGAACCTCACTTCTCACCAGAGGAGGCTCAGGGCTTCTTCCCACTGGGCCGTGGGACTCTGGGCCAGCGGGAGTCGGACCTCCTGGCTGTTGGGCTGCAATAGCCATGGCAATGGAGAAGGCCCTTTGGAAACACTGGGGAACACTGAAAACTCCCCTCTCTCTCTGTCTCTTCCCCTAAAGCAATTTGACAATGCCATCCCTTCCCCTGTAAACTGAGAACTCGCCGGACTTAAATCCTGGACACGTGATGTCTGCTGTCCTCTTGGTCCTTTCTTCCCTTGCTCCCAGGCTACACCCCCTTCCCTGTTCTCTCCTAGGGAAGGAGGAGCCAGAGGGGTCTGCCTTATCTGTCTTGAGTTGTGACAAGAGTACTGGCCTTTTAAACCCCGGTGCCAACCAGTAGTCGGATGCAGGATGCCCTGGGAAGGGCGTATAACTCTTCTGCCAAGCCAGTTCTGAAGAGAGTGATCAGCTGGCAGCACTGACAGTGGCTGAGAAATACGTCTCTCAGTCCCGCAGGGCATCTGGGCAGCGCATCACAGAATCTACGAGAGCCCATCTTTTGTGCTGCTCAGATCCATGTCTTCTTACAGGTTCTGGAGGAAGCTCCTCCCCAGGATGGCTTCACTGTCCATTTGCTGTCAAAATTGGGCAGGTACTGAGGGACACCCAGGAGAATTCCCTGGTGCCAAATGTGGTCCTCCCTGCCCCGCTGAGTAGCAGCTCTACTGCTGCCCGCTGATCGGGTCAGTTACCTGCCAGGCTGTGAATCACTTCTTGCTTGCTGGCCCCTCACACAAGAAAACCAACGTCCCCTCAGGCCAATCTTGGCTGCCCCAGATGGGAATTTCTGATGTCCTGTATTTGGTGGGGGAAGGATGGACTGTTTATCTGTAAGGACTGGACAGTACTTCACATCCTTTCAGGAATTACGGGAGGAAAATCACGGGGTCGTTCCCCAGGGAGTTGGGTGAGAACGAGCTGACTAGAGTATTGACCTATTTGTATGAGAGCTGTTCAGAGATCTTGGACCAAGTCCAAGGTCTTCGTTGAGCTTGCCCGGCCACCATGTTCCAACCATGCGATCCTTCCACGCCCACCTTCCTGCCCAGCCAGTGCGAGCAGCTCCCCTGCCCCCAACGTCCTTCACCCCCGCTGATGTTGCTTCTGTTCACAGCAGATCTCCTAAAACCATCACTCTAGTGTGGCTGAGCAGTGAAGAGCTGTGGAATCAAAGTGCTTTCTGCAGCGAAAGGGTCCAGACTGGGCACCTGAACACCCAGGGATCAGCCTTCCAAATCCTTTTCGCTTTGGTGCTCTTAACAGACACACCGTGCAGACCGTCAAGGCTAGGTGAGCCCGTGTCGAACTTGTCTCATTCACGTTCAAGGTTGAGGTGGGTCCTTGAACCTGTCATCAGTTACTTCAGGAAGGTGGCTTATTTTCTCTTGTCTCTTGCTCACAAGACCCAGGGCTTGGCCTCCCGATGCCCAAGGATGCGATCTGCCCAGTCCTGTAGCACAAAGGTCCCATGGGTGTCAGTCACTTGGGTGTCACTTGCCACTCCTAGGTCCACCATCCTAGATACCCTCAGAGGGAACTGCAGAGATGGGGGAGGGGATGATGTCCATAAATACCCAGAGTCCTGCTTCAACGTTCACTGATCTCCTTAAATCTCAGTTTCCTTACCTGTGCAATAGAGGTAAAATGAGAACCTGCCTCATGGTGCTATTGGTGGATTATACGAGGTAAGTCACAGTAGGCATTTAGCAGGGTGTCTGACACAAAATAAGCACTCAATAATTACAGTCCTTTTGTAATATACATATTACAGGTCTATAGTCCATTACCTGTAATTCTAAAGTTAAAAAGATTTCTGAAAATTGTACAGTCAGTCAAAATTCATTTGGAAGTAAAACCTGTCCTGAAGTGGCATACAGCTATATTTAGGTTTTATTTATTCCAGTTAGTATAAATATTCATGGATACTAATGAGGTACCACTCTGGTCCCTGCCAGGATTGTTGCATGATATATTGTGCATGTACCACATCACCTTTCTGAAATCCAAAGAATTCTGATTTCTAAAACATACCTGGTGCCAAGAGTTTAGAATAAGGGATTTTGAATCTGTATTGTTTTTTAAGAGCAGAGTCAGTGTGTCCCCTGATGGAGTTGCAACAGCAGTGACTGTCAGCTGTAGAACTGTGCGAGTCAAAACTTTGGAAGGAATGGAACTCACTCTCTTCTCTCCTAGAAGAAATGATAGATTGTTGCTTAAAGGCAGAAAGAACTAAAGATCACGAAGTCAGCTAAAAAAAAGGTATTAATATATCTTTGTTCATTTGCTCATGTGATCACTGAGGGGTTTCTACACGGGGTCTGGATCTCAGTGAGAAAAATCTTGAAGGACTCTTTCAATTCCCAGATCCCAGGAAGGGCGGTGACGCTGTTACCTCCTGCTTGTTCAGTATATTGCTAGGCGGGGCCACAGAAAGGGGAGCAGAGCAGTCGTCCTCCCTCAGAATCCATGCTTTCATTAGGGTTATAAGACATGGACGCTTGAAACAAGCTGTAATATGTTAGAAGATTAGAGATAAGATTAGAATATATTAGAAGATTAGGACATTAATATTCAGGTGAGTAACAGAGCTGGTATGCACCGTACGAGTTCAGAAAAGGGACCCCAAATGTCAGGGAGCTGGTCTAAGGTGAGCTGATTCTTAGACGAACACCCAGGAATGGATAAAAAGGAGAGGAGTTGAGGAGCTGAGGATGGGATGGAGGGAGAAGTTGGGACTTTGGAATGCAGTCCAAACTCCGCTTTTACTAGCTATGTGGTTGGGGCAGTTGGGCTAACCCTTGGAGGCTCAGTATCCTCTCTTCTAACATGGAGACAGTTATAGCACTCTCTAGCTATGGCTATCGTAACTGTTAACTAGTGTTAACAGAACACCAGTCTTTCCTGGTAGCCACAGGCCCTGCAGTTTGGTTCTCAGAATCTTTGTTCTCATGGCTTCCATGATGCCTGTTGGCTGTGGGCTTGACAGTTTAGAGCCCAGCTCAACAGTGCGTGTGTGACAAAGGCACAGAGATCAGGAGGAAAAACACTCATTCAACCAGCCAAAGCCCAGACAGATAATCCCTTCACCCATTTGATATTTGACAACTCTCCCCCATTCAGCCCCACCCGTTACTCTAGTTAAGCCACGTCCTCCATCCAGCGGTGGACAGGGGAAGCCAGCCTGCCGGTGGGACCTTTGCCCGCAAGTCAGGGATGTTTGTTCTTGGGAGATCTCATTTTATCTTCCTCTTGGGACCTCTTGGCCTGCTGTAGCACCCAGCACCACCCCGTGGGTGGGTTCCTGATGGATGATGACTGTCCTGATATCTTGGCTCCAGGGGCATTGTTCATCCTCAACAGGTCACACAGATACAAAACCATATAAATCCTATGTATCAACTAGGGGAGAGGTGAAGGGAAGTGCAAAACAAAAGGGGGTAAGAGGTTATTGCTGGTAGGAGTGCAGGGTGGGAGAAGGCTGCACTGTGTCTAACGCAGAAGGAAAAGTGGAAGGAACAGTCGCCAGAGTGGAGCTAACACTAGAGCCCACCCCAAAAGCAGGGAGCTCAGGAAAATGCTCCCAATTCTGATGGGAAAGCTCCCCATTCTGATAAAAAACACTTAGTAGAACTAGGGCAAATAAGGTTTTGTTGAGTGGAGCAGGAGTTTGGTAACATTGTCATCATCACCATCCTCCTCCTCCTCCTCCCCACCTTTTACAGAGGACGGTTCGTGAAGATCACCTCTTCTCTGAAGCCTGAGGTCAGGAAGAGCGGACACACTCCAGCGACAGTGAGAGAGGAGCCTGGCTAAAGCAGAGGCCGTGCCTGGCAGTTTCAACAGAGGGACTGGAAGAATCTGAACAGCAAACTGAGCCTTCACCTACAGCCGCTGAGGTGACATTGAGCATTGCTGAGGGAGCAAAGCATCGTGACAGGTGATTTGAGTGCTTAAATGAGGAACAGAGGGGGTCAGGGAGACCAACAGGAATAAAAATAAAGGGATGGGTCACTGTGACATCTTTGATTTTTGTTTAGATTATTTTTATTATTATTTATTATTATCAACATATGTAACTTAATGGAAGTGAAATTCACTTCACCTACAATTGATCATTAATGTGAACAATTAAGTGGCATTTAGTACATTCATAATGTTGGGCAACCACCACCTCTATCTATTAATAGTTCCCAAACATTTCTATCATACAGCAAAACCCCTTCTTGTTAAGCACTTCCCCGCCCCCCCAATCCCACCTCCCTCCAGCCCCTGGTAACCACTAATTTGTCTTCTGTCGCTATGAATTTTTCTATTCTGGATATTGCATATAGACAAAATCATACAATATGTGACTTCTTTCACTTGGCAGGATGTTTTCAAGGTTCATTCACACTTGTAGAGGGCATCAGTACTTTGTTCCTTTTTATGGAATAATGGAATAATGTTCCCTTGTGTGCCACATTCTGTTTATCCGTTCATCTGTTGATGGACATTTGGGCTGTTTCCACCTTTTGGCCATTGTGAATAGTCAGTGTGAACATGTGTGTAGAGTCTTGATGACATTTTAAAGATGACTTTAAATGGCTTTAAATGGCCTTACGCATCCTCTGCTTGGATGGTGTGGCAAGAGAGAGTTCCTGAAATACATTTAAGAAATCAGGGTCCCGATTTTAGTTACTGGTGAGCCATGGACATCCACGGTGAGAAGAGACTAAAGTCTAGAAACCCCCATCCTGGGGAAGCAGCCCATGCAGCTCATGTGGCCTGTGAGCGACACTGTGGTCTGGGGAGGACACCTCAGGCTGGAACCGGAAGACAGGCCGAGGCCGAAGCGGTGACTCTGCTGCTCCCAGGCTGCGTAGCAGCTGAGCAGGTCTCTCACCCTCAGAAGGCGCTGTCAGACGGGGGCCTGTTTCTCAAACAGCTGAGGACCACACTTTTGTGCTATGACTTATTTCCCTTTTAGAAGACATGCAAGGTGACACTTGTGACTCACCATCAGTAGGCTTTTGTGTTAGTCACAGTGCATTATTGGCAAGTGTTAAAAAATGGAGACATCTCGGAGGGCTACTGCGTAGCCCGCAGAACTGAAGGAGAAATGAGTAATCAGGCTTAAAGGGGCAGGCGACAGGCAAGGTCTGGGGCTTCCGGGGGCAGGGACAGACTGTTGGGGGGATAAGGAGTGGTCATTTTTCTCTCTTTGTGTCACTCCACTCAAGGTTCACAATCCCAGGAGGGGGCTGATCAATGGACGGCTTGACCAGGGGAGGGCAAGAGTCCTTGACTGACAGTTCTGCCAGGCTGCGCCCGGGGAAGAGGTGATTCCCCAGGTGGAAACCAGGAAGCTATGAACAGAAGGAAGGGGACGTGGATGCTGGGAGTCCACCAAAGCCTCAACTGTCCACTAGAAATGTGCACTTTGAGGCTGGCACTGTTGAGCCAAAGGCCCTGGGGCCGCCCTAGGACCAGGGCACAGGTTGGCAGGACAGGGGATTTGCGGTGAGGTGTGGGGCCTAGCACCTGCGTGCCCTGCCAAGTGCTCCCCTTACACCCCACGCATCATGCACGAGGTCCAAGAGCTCAGGCCTGAGAAGTCTGAACCAAACTGCATCTGGCAACTAAAAATATCTCAGCTCCAGGGAAGCAGCGGAGAGAGCTTTTCCAAAGCCAGCTGAGGCCTTCAATATAGGTAGGAAATTATTAATCATGCCTTGTGATTCTTCTTGGTATGAGCTGTCTTTGCACTTTAAAAATAAACAAATGTGAAGCGAGGCCCATCCGACCCCTTCTTTCTTTAACTATCCATCTCGGAAATAGTTGGTAACCCCCGCCGCCCGTGCCCCCAGTATAGGCTGCCCTGCTTCTTGGAAAAACAGGAATTTCTTATCGGATCAACAGGAAATTCTATTTTTACTTGATGTTAGAATTTAAAATATCACAGGGAGAGAGAAGCTCTCTTATATCCAAGCCTTGTCCTAAATTTATCCCCTCACCGAGGAGCTCTCCTTCCAAGCTGTCACCCCCAGGGTTCTCACCCTCCGAGACTGGCCCCGATGGCAGGCGAGACAAAGAGCTTTGACACCCCAACTTGGTTTTCTTTCTAAACGCAGGTAACAGTGTTGCCACGCAGGTCATTTAGGGAACTGCAGGAGGGCGCTGCTCCGTGCAAGTCATGGCTGGGCCTGGAAGGTGCTTCAGAGCATTCACTGAGAAGCTGAGACAGCTCGAGTAAGCAGCACTTTAACCGTCGCTGAAGGCCCTGGCCACTAGTGATCCTTAAACCGGATATCCCCTTCTCCAAAACCAAGCGGGAGCAGTGAAGCCAGAGTTCATCGAGGCCTGCCTGTGTGCCAGGTACTTCCTAGCATGGGCCAGGCCACTGGATCTTTCCAGCAGCTGTTGATGGAACCTCATCAGCATCATCAGCATCTTCCCCAGTTTGCAGAGGAGTGAGCGGAGGATGTGAGAGGTCTCGAGGATTAGAACCTGAGCCAGTTTGATTCCAGAGCTCACGCTCTTTTCTCTTTACCACTGTATTTGTTCAACATCTTGCTGTAGGTCAGAGGCAAAGCTAATGGCTCTAGTGGCCGCTAGTGTAGGCGC
This sequence comes from Avahi laniger, assembly GCA_963575035.1. Classification (NCBI taxonomy): domain Eukaryota; kingdom Metazoa; phylum Chordata; class Mammalia; order Primates; family Indriidae; genus Avahi; species Avahi laniger. The sequence continues at coordinate 98,228 of CAUYSK010065309.1, forward strand.
TACCAGCTGGATGACTGGCAGCCTGCAGGAACCCTTTCTCCCGGAAGGAGCAGCTGTCTGTTTAGGAGGGCCACTGCCTGTGCTGGGCTGTAACCACACACAAATAGCTGCCTCCCTCAGAGAGCTCTAAGAAACTTCCTCAATGCCCAGCTTGCTTGAACTTGCATCTTGCATGATTTCTTCTTGGAATCCTGCCTTTTCTCTGAGAGTTGTGTAAACCAATACCTTATTTACTTACTGAATGTTTTGTTTTGTTTTGCTTTGCTTGTTTTTTATTTTTTATTTTTTTAGTGGTGCAAATAAAAGAGTGTTGCAGGATAATTCTGCTTTTAACCCTGGCTCTGAAGCTGAGATCTTATGAAATTCACTTCTCATCTCAGGGCCTCAGTTTCCTCATCTGCACTAATAAGACGGTGCACCCTGACATGGCAAAAAGAAGGGCTTAGCGAGCTCACTGGAGCCTCTTTTATAAGGGCACTAATTCCATTCACAGGGCTCCACCCTCATGACCTAATCACCCCCAAAGGCCCTCACCTTCTAATGCCATCACACTGGGGGTTAAGATTTCAATATATGAATTTTGTAGGAATACAAACATTTAGTCCGTAACAGCTCCCATCTCTGAATGTCACAGACCCTTGTCCTCTCTGCCTCCAATAAAAGGAAGAGGGTGCCTTACCCTCTGAAATCCTCCCTGCCGTGGCGTTGACCATCCCCTTAAAAAGCCAGGCATTTGGCTAATGGCTGAGGAGCGGCCTCAACTTTTGGCACCATGTCCAGGAGTGAGAGATGGCTTGCTACATTTTAAAACCTTGATAAGTTTCTTAACTTTCAAAGAATTGGTTCTATTCATGCAGAAGCAGTCTAAGGAAATGAGATCAAAAGACAAAGAAAATAGGAATTAGAGCATGTCGTGGACAGAAACTCAGTGACTCAGGTTAAAAGGCTGGCTTGCAGAGTCAGGTAAGGACTTCGAATATTAATAGAATGAGTAACAGGTAAAGCGAGGGCCTGGATAGATGCGAGTCAAGTGTAAACGCAGACACTCCTGGGCAACAGAAGGAGGAACTTGGAGGTGTGAAAGTTTGTTCAAGAGTGGGCCAGTCCACCTAGTCTGGCTTTTCTAGACGTGCTGAGTGAGTCTCTTTGGGTGTGGGAATGTCAAGGAGAACGGGTTGCTGGAGTGTGCACTTGGGCTGAGACAGTTCTGGATGTGAAATTTCTAGTCCGTGTCCCCAAAACTGCCAGGGAGCCTAGGAGAGGATCCTTGAGTTGTCCAGCCTGTTCTCTGAGCACGCGTAGACACGTGCAGTGGCCTTGAGATCCCAAATGGGCACAGCCAATTTGTTTGGGAATCGCCTGGAGCTGTCCCAACAGATGCATATTTCCAAGGGGCCTTTGTGGGAAGGGAAGGGGTTAGCACTGCCTCTCTCTGACCCAAGGGCCTGTGGAGCTCTACGCTGAACTCTAAGGTGAGAATGAGGCCAAGACAACAGGAAGACACTCTGGTCTCGGGTCATGGTCAAAGGCATGGGCTAAGTCCAGAGCCAAGCAGAGGGGACGTGAGGCATCCACTGTTCTTCTCTTTAAAGGATTGTTTGCGGGTCTCCTGCTCCCCAGACAGAGAGGCTGATGGCTCCACAGAGACAGGGAGAAGAGGCTAAAGGAATCGGTGACCTTATCAACTCTGAGTCCCTGTCCACAGTGACAGAAGGAGGCCCTGTGTCCATTGGGCAGAGATGGAAATGCCCCGACTCTGGGCTGAAGGCTTGTAGAATAGCACGCTGGCATCCGACCATCGCTTCTAGAAAGGACTTTGTTCCCACTGGTCATTTTGTACATTTTGACCAGATCTCAATGTGCCATTTCTAAAGCTGCTATAGTCACTCTGAATTAATCTAGAAGAGATGTTGACAAGGCCTCTCAGCCCTTGCTGCTGACATCCTCCTTCAAGACTTTCAGTATGATTATTTAAAGTAATAATGAAAAGCAAAACAGGAAATTCTTATCTGTTTTGGCAGGAAATTCTTGAGCTGTGTGGAAGGTGCTACCCTGGGGGTTTGTGCCCTCCAGGACCTGTTGGGAAAGGATTTATGGTCCGAGGTGGCCCAGTCCTTCCTCCAGCCTTGGGGTGGGAGAGGGAGGGAAGAGCTGGACCCTGGGAAGCAGAGTCTGCATTATCTTGAATTCTTGAAATGTATGTTTCTATTGATAACACAGGCTTTGTGTCCACTGATAAGTTATGGTCCTGTTTTTGTCTTGCCCTGGAATGGGAGTACCAAATTCAGGTGAAATAGAGATGTCCCATTTCAAGTTTGAAAAGTTTCATTCTTCAGTGTGTATAATTTATGTGACCTCCTGGGTAATAGGACTTAGAGGAGAAGATTCATATTTATCGAGGACCCACAAGACCCACGTACTGTGATAGGCCCTTCACGAACGGACGTCACGGTACATTCTCTCATGATGGGTATTATTTTCTCCATCTCGCAGATATGGAAACTGAGGCCCACTGAGGTTAAGGAGCCTGGTCAGGGCCACGTAAGTGCTAAAGGGTGGAGCCAGAAAAGATATGTCTTCAGTAGACCGAGTGACCTGAGGCCCAGGCCAGGCCGGCTGTGCCAACCACTGTGTCCACAGTGCCTGGAATAGAGTAGGCACTTGATAAATATATTTAAATAAGAGAATTTAGATGTGGCGATGGGTGTGGGAAGGCTACTGATCTGAGGTTTGCTGCAGGGTCCTATGACGAGGCCTCCTTGTCCCTGTTCCCATGAGGCCTTTCCATTGTTTCCAGTGTACACTGTGCCAAATCTCACAGAAATGCTGAGGGAGTGTCTGGGGTCACCAAGAGCCAGTTTCTCTCTCTCTCCCTCTCTCTCCCTCTCTCTCCCTTTCTCTTATTACCTCCTGGGAGTTCTGTCCTTACCTTGGCTCCTTGCCTGTCATCTCACATCCCTTATTTCAGATTCCTGGTCTTGGAATCTGTGTGAGAACAGAGCCGGTGCTGACGGCCGTGAGAGGCCCGTCTCAGGCTGAGGATGTGAGTCTGTGTGGGAGCTGCCTTGTCCACAGACCTCCTCTCTGCCCCGTGGTCTTGACGATGCAGTGCTCAGGAGGCAGAATATCCAGATTCCAGTAATAGGGCTGTCATTAGCCGGCAGACACTCCAGTCTCTGAGCCAGTGTCTTCATCTGTATTTGTTTGACTGGCAAAAGATTTTGTTCTTAACTGATGTTTAAATGTCTTTGTCTGTAAGGGCAGGCGATCTCCTGTTCACCGTGAAGGGATCGGGGGAAACGTTCCCTTTACCCTCTGAAATTTCGTGGAAAAATCAACTGACCAAAGGCAGATTAATAAGAGAAAAGGCATACACATTTATTAGCAGGCACGAGGGACAATCTCAGAGTGATTACCCAACTGCACAGTAGGGTACAGATGGTCCTAGACCCTTCTTCTCACGGGAAAGAGAGATGGGGAGGTGTGGACGATGTTAGGGGGTTAGCAAATGACTGTTAGAGGAACTCGAAGGACTTGAAGAACGTATTAATATAATGGCCTGGAACAAAGTCTGCTGGGCTCACAGAGCAGAAAATGGTTTGTGATAAGTCTGTCCAGGTGTGTTAAGGAACTCGTCTTTCCTCCTGTGATATGAATCTGTTAATGAAAACTCAGCGAGTGACCAGAAGTAATAGTTTTCTTCTCTGGCAGGTCTGGACTGTAGGCAGATAACAGAACTTCAGAAAACAACTTCATTCTATGCTTCAGGAGAGACAGAGGATTGAGAGACAGGAGTGGGGGGAGGTCGCAGAGACCTTGAGGCCTCTTCTTCAGTGCGGCATGTCAAAGCACTGTATGTGGCGTATTGGTTTCCGAGCCCCAGCAACGACAAGCCCAGCACTCCTTGTTGGTTTGTGCCTCTGCTTTACTGGTTTACATTTGAGTTTGAATCTTCAGACTAGACGGCTCATGTGGCCTCTTCCAGGGCCAACAGCCCCTGTGTATGTGATTCTAGAACAACTTTCCACACTCTCTCACCCAGGACTCGGCTCCCATTCAAGAGGTTCCTCATCAGTATTGGTGTCCCCTCTCCTGTAAGGCCCCTCTGTGGCTGCTGCTTTGTGCCTGGTGTCCTGACATTTTGCCTGTCTGCATGCCCACTGAATCACTTCAAACTCCCACCACCGGGGCTCCGGAACTTGGGACTGCTTGCCCTGGGTTTTGTACTGATGTTATTAATAGTTAGCTCTGACTGGTTTTTAGGTTCTCCACAGGTCTGACTGACTTGAGTAATTCCATATTCATTCATTCATCCAACAGGTATTTATTGCCAGTTTCCATTACGTCTTTTTAACTCATCGTTACCTTTGTTGCTGCTAGCTTATGGTGGGCCTAAGAATTTACTATCTGTTTTTATTTATCCCTTCTAATTTAATCGTTAAGCTAACAGTTGGAGGTAGGTGTGATATGGCCTGTCAGTCCATTGGAGTTGCTATAACAAAATACCATAGACCAGTTGGCTTATAAACAACAGAAATTTATTTCTCACAGTTCTGGAAGTTGGAAAGTTCAAGGTCAAGGCACTGGCATATTTGGTACCAGGTGAGGGCCTATTTCCTGGTTCATAGTCCTCACATGGTGGAAAGGGCAAGACAGCTCCTTGGGCCTCTTTTATAAGACCACTAATCCCACTCATGAGGAGTCCACCCTCATGACCTAATCACCTCCCAAAGGCCCCACCTCCTAACACCACCAACATTGGGGCTTAGGTTTCAACATATGAATTTTGGAGGGGACACAACCATTCAGATCATAACAATGCCCATTTTACAGATGAGATAATGGAGACTTACAGGGCTCAAATAAGACTTGTTCAGGGTCATGTGGCTGATAGCTGCAGGCCACCAGCTGTTCCCTGGTCCTCTGCTTCTAGCTTTTCAAGACTCCCTGTTTGCTTCTAACACCTGACCAACAGAAAGGGGAGAGGTTCGTCGGCTCTGGAAAATTTCCTAAACTTTGAGAAAAGATGTGCTAAAAAGGAATTGTGCATCTCTACCCTTCTGCTGAGAAATCGCTGTTACAAGAAGCAAGTCTGGGATGAGTGAGGCAGAGTAAGATGTAGCATCAAAGGGATTTGGGAATGTGGGCTCTGCAGGAATGCTGCTGGGCGGGAGGGAGAGAAGGATGCATAGCAAGCTGGTGAGCATGTTGCAGGCCTGAGTGTGTCCTCCCGAGTGCCTGGGGACTCCTGTGGAGGGCTTCAGGTTTTCAGAAAAGGATCATGTGAGGAGCTGGTAGCCAAGTATGAATCGGTGGCCATGGATGTACCAACACCATTACCTGTTGGGAAGGGCAAGGAACTCAGTTGGAAGAGGGTACTGCTTGGGAGGCCCCTGGAGAAGAGGCAAGATCCGGGAATTTCTGTGGGTAGAGTTTAGGTGACTTGGCAGCATTTGGGAAGAGCATTACAGTGTGAAGCAGGGAACCAGCCAGTCCTGTCTGGCAGCTTAAGGAGCTTTTTATCACCAGCGCTGAGGACTAACAGAGTGAAAGCTTGACCTTGAGTCGGAGCACAGAGAGCTGAAGGTCAGTGACCAGAAGGCTCCAGAAAGCAGGAGTGAGCTGACCGTGAGCATGAAATACAGAGTAGCAGAGAGAAACCAGTACTTCAGGCCTGTACCAAGCTAAGTGAGCAACTAAGAGTGTGTTTCTATAATTTATAAACCCATCTGTCCTTTGTGTGCCAAGACACTTCTCAGTGTAATAAAAATTGATATGTAAACATATCTGTCTTCCTTTCCCAGGTTAACCTTTCTACCTTCTTCAGGATCTAGTAATTATCTCGCTCCATCCTCACCTTGTCCCCTTTGTGCTTGTAGGATGATGCTCATTCCAGTTTGCCTGAGACTTTATTGATTTTAGCAATGAAAGTCCATGTCCCAGGAAACCCCCAAGTTATAAGTAAACTGGGACCTTAAAGTTCTTTTTCTCCACTGACTCTTTCTTAACCTGTGGACATGCCCATGCCTCCTTGTGTTAAATAATTCTGCTTCCATTTTTTTTCCTTTAGCTAATTTCATTACCAAGTTTCTTCCAGATGGCTCCTGAACTTTCTCCTATCAAACTTCACTAGCCCTCACTCTTGATAACTATTTCATTGCATTAGCACCACCAGCTTCTGGGATCATAGTTTCTCCTCCCAGCTCTGAAGCTGCCACTTCTCTGTGTCAGATCTGGAGAGTGAGCCTCCCCCTCTGTTCTCTCTGTCCATTTGGGACACCCCTCAAGGCTCAGGTCTCGGTTCTGTGCTCTCACTGATTTGCACAAAAGCCTACAAGAGTCACGCAGGCAATGTCATATGTTAGGCTGTCCCAGCAGAGGCGGAGTAAACCAGAGAGTTTGTGTTCCATCTAAAGAGGTTTTCACTTTAGCAGGTTTTCAAGAGTTGGCCACCCTTAGTTTGAGTGAACAATTTTTAGGGTTCAGCTGCCATATGAAGCGAAATTTTCAGGGGCCATATGATTGAACCTGAGAATGGAGTATTTCCCCCCAGAGCAATGGTGGTATATCTGGATATACCGTAAGCAAGAATTCACTTCTCAGAGCTTTTGGAAATATCCTATTTTTGACATGGGAGAAATGTTCTTGGCCTTACGCTGGGTTGAGAAGGTTCCTCTCCTCACCCAACTTTGTACCCTCTCCCTCCCGAAGTAGGTGATCAACAAGTTCCTGATCACACAGATTGTCACAGGGCAGTCATGACCTTAATGGGAACAGGTGAGGGCCAGTTAGTGAAGTCCTGGGATCACTATCAATGTGGAAAAAATTCTAGCTGATAAAAGTCTTTTCACTCATCACGGATTCATTCATCTCTCCATTGCAATTAAAGGGCGGAGTGTGGCAAGATAGTGAGCCCATGGTGATAAGATCCCGAGTCACTTCGGACATGAACAAAGCCAGCAGCTTGGATATTTAAGCTATTTTTAGCATTCAATGTCACAAGTCTAGAACGTTGAAGAATAATTTGCTCATTCTTCTGGTCTTTTGCGGGGTTGTATGTATTAATAAATAATCTCATATTTTCTATATTCTGGTTTTTATTATTTCCCTATACAGTTTGTGCCCTTGACTCCCTTTTTTTAAAAAAAAAATTCCTTCATTCCTTTCTTTAGCATTTTTTGGTGTATGTTTTAAAGGCTATGTAGTTGGATATAAAGTCAGTGAAAGGTATATCTTTATCCTTAAAAAGTCTTCATTAGAGATGAGAAGGCAAGATATACACGTGAACAGCAACTCTTGGAAAGTCTTCTGTTGCTAATCCTAGTCTGCCCCTTCATGGGTGACAACCTAGGACAAGTCACTTTATCTCTCACATCGCATCTCAGCCTTACCCTGTAAGTTCCTCATCTGTGAAATAGGGGTCATAGTAACAGTGCTTACCTTCCAGGGTTGTGCTGGGACTCAAATGAAATGCACGTAAGAAACTGAGCCTGGTATACATTAAGCACTTAACGAATGTTAGCCATCATTAATAACTTTAATATTCACAAAAATTCCAGTGATATTATGTTTATTTTACAGGTAAAGAAAACTGAGATTGAGTGAACCAAAGCTTCTGCCCCTTCTGTCCTCTGAATTTGAGTCAGGCAAACGGTGACGTGGATAAACCTCGGCAGCAAGATTGTGCCTGACGTCATTGTGCCTCCAGCTGAGCAACTTGAAGATTCAGGACAAAGTTTGCATGTTATTATGGTTAGCTGACAGCCTGGCTGGGGGACAAAAGGGCAACACTCAAAACCTTTCATAAGCAGCTCAGTCACATGTTAATAGGTGCTGAATTTGTGGATACTATCAAGTTCGGGAAAGGGAGAGGTCACTGTGACATGTGACCAGGGCTGGAAAGAGGAGGAGGTGGTAACAACCAGACTGGCTCGTCCCCTACCTGACTTCTCTGGGAGGCTGTTGGTAGGTGACATCAGGAGGAAAGAGGATAGAGCCCTACCTTTGCCCAAGCTCCACAAAGGGGTGACGGGGGACAGCAACTGCAATGTCTTGAGTATCGGCTCGGTGCTAGGTCCATTGCAGACATCATCTCATTCCATCCTCATGAAAACCCTGTGACAGTGAGTTTAATCAGCTGTATTTTGCTGATGTGGTTCAAAGAAGGGTTCAATAACCTGCCCAGGTGATATGCTGCAGAGGTACTGGTAATGGGCTTGGTGGCCTTGAGAGAGAACTGTTTGATAATGTGGAGGTACTTTACAATGTCCTCTTTCCAGAGCTGGACTTGCTTAATAGAAACAGCATAGGAAGATTCTGGTAAAGTGCTTTTCAAAGTTGTTTTCAGGTGCTGTTTAAACCTGTTGCACCACTAAAGAAACAGGTTAAAAACAGTTTTCAACACATACACTGGCACATACACAAATACATGCATACATAAAGCACACGCATAAATGCACACAGTCTCTCTCTCTCTCTCTCTCTCTCTCTCTCTCTCTCTCTCGCTGTCTTTCTCTTTCACACACACACACGCACACACACACACATGGATACTGAAGCCCTGTAGACAACTGTGGTGCTCCCAGTACTTTGGCCAAAAAAATTGGTTTAGGGCCAGAAACTACAATAGCTCAAATATCTTTGTATGAAACTGCTACAGGCCATCGGGAAGAGTCAGAGGAAGGGCATTGGAAGGGTTTTTTCATTTTTTATCCTTGTTTAATTAATGTTCACAGAGAGGAGGGGATGAACTGAAACTGATCATTTTCCCCCCAGCACAAACCTGCTTTTTTAAAAATCTAAATAAATAAATTAAAAAAGACTATGGCTTGGGACACATGAATGATACATTTGGTTTTCAAGGGAAATTTTATTTTTACATTGGAAGAACACTAAAGAGTTCTTTTTTTTTTATTTTTTAACTTATCTAGAGTTACATTTCCTGAGCTGCAAAGAAAAAAAATCTTTCCTTCTTGGGACTTATCTCTTTTTCTTTCAACAATAAGTCGTCCTGGGTTATTTTTTTCCATGCACAGATCAAATGAGACCAACAACAAAGGGAAATGCTAGGACATGATATGCTCAAAGTTGGCCATGCTAGAGGGCAGGCTCCCACCCAGAGAACTGAAATGGGCGTAGGGAAAAGGATTACAGGGGCAGGGAAACCAGGTGCTCCCAGATAAGCTATGATTGTAAAAATGAGCAAATCGCAGATAATTAATGAAATGATCAGGCTCCAAACCCCAACTCAAGATACAAATAACTCCTCATAATAACCAGCAAGCATTGATTTTATTATTTTTTTGTTTTATTTTGATTGGGAAGAAGGAGCCAGAGGACCCAACTCCACTGACCCTAGAGCACATCCTTTACTGCTACATACAGACGTTGCGGTCCACCTGTGCAGCGAGGGCCTTAATTTCTTTCTTTTTTAAAAAAATTAGTGCATATTATTTTTTAGGGCAGTTTGAGGTTCACAGTAGAGTTGAACAGAGAGTACCAAGAGTTCCTGTATAGCCCTGTTCCCATACGCATACAACTTCCCCCGCTGTCAACATCCTGTACCAGTAGGTACATTCGTTATAACTGATGAACCTACGTTGACACATAATTTTCACCCGTAGTCCAGAGTTTACAGCAGGGTTCACTCTTGTTGTTGTACTTTCTATGGGTTTTGACAACTGTATAATGATGCTAATTCCTTTTCAGATGCAGTTCTATGTGCATGTTTCAAAGGCAAAGTATTGAAATGACCAGATGGCCATTGCTAAAAGATATCACATCCAAAAGTACTAGGTTTTGTGAGTGGCCAGGGATAAGCCACATGGAGACAGAACTCCATCGGTGGGTGTCTGATCCTGGGTGGACATGAAGGTTTCCAAGGTCCAGTCCAGCCCCAAGATTCAGAGGTTCTGTATCCTAGGCCATACGCAATCAGAAACAAAGTTTCTGAAGGCATATTCTAGAAGGAACGTTGCTTACCCACCCTGACCACTCAGATCCTCACCGCAAAGATCACTTGGAATCCATGATGGCCATGTTGCTATTTGTTTAAAAAGTGAGAATATGGAATAAGAGCCGCATGGTTTATCAAACTATTAACTATGTATAACATATAATTATTTATATCATGTAATAAACTAGATGAGAAGACTTCAAAAGTTTCACGGAAAAATGAAATTAAAAGATAAAAAATAAAAAAAATGTAAACTGACTTCTCAACATAAGCTCCATCATGGGCAAGACACTTTGTAAGTGATGTTGCCAGCCATTTGGTCCATCCCTAAAGAGCTGAGGGGCCTGGGAATTTAACCATGTCAATGCGGTCTTTCGTACATTATTAACTGAAGAGAAATGGTGTCCTTTACAGACTTTTTAAGATTAGGAAACAAAAAGAAGTCAGAAGGAGCCAAATCAGGACTGTAAGGTGGATGCCTAATGATTTCCCAATAGAACTCTCACAAAATTACCCTTGTCTGATGAGAGGAATGAGGAGGAACTTCATTGTGATGGAGGAGCACTCTCTGGTGAAGCTTTCCTAGGTGTTCTTCTGCTAAAGCTTTGGCTAACTTTCTTAAAACAGTCTCATAATAAGCAGATATTATTATTCTTTGGCCCTTCAGAGCAAACAAAATGCCTTGAGCATCCAAAAAAAACTGTTGTCATGACCTTTGTTCTTGACTGGTCCACTTTTGCTCCGACTGGGCCACTTCCACCCCTTAGTGGCCATTGCTTTGATTGTGCTTTGTCTTCGGGGTCATACTGGTAAAGCCATGTTTCATCTCCTGTTACAATTCTTCAAGGAAATGCTTCAGGATCTTGATCCCATTTGTTTAAATTTTCCATTGAAAACTCTGTCTTGTCTGCAGCTGATCTGGGCTCAATAGTTTTGGCACCCATTGAGTGGAAAGTTTGCTGAACTTTAATTTTTCAGTCAGAATTATGTAAGCTGGCCGGATGTGGTGGCTCACTCCTGTAATCCCAGCAGTTTGGGAGGCTGAGACAGGAAGATGGCTTGAGGCCAGGCATTCGAGACCACCCTGAGCAACACAGAGAGATCCCATGTCTAAAAGAAAAAGAAAATTGTGTAAGCTGAACCAGTTGAGATGTCTGTGGTGTTGGCTATTGTTTCTGATGTTAATTGTCGGACCTCTCCAATTGGGACACAAACAAGATGAATTTTTTTCTCACAAATCGACATGGACGATCTGGTGCTGCAGGCTTCATCTTGAACATTGTCTCATCCCTTCTTCAAATGAGTTATCCATTTGTAAACCCCTGATTTCTTTGGGGCATCGCCCCCTATAAACTTCTTGTAAAGCTCCAGTGATTTCACCATTCTTCCACCCAAGCTTCATCGTTACTTTGATGTTCTTGCTTCAATTTTAGCAGAATTTGTGCTGCTTGGATAGGGGTCCTTTTCAAACTGATGTCTTTTCCTTATTAGTGCCTCAAAGTAGATCCTGTTCAGACATGTTGCAACAAGTTAATATGAGTTTCTTTTCATGCAAAAAAAAAGAAATTGAAATCCATGCATAGTTTTTTCATAATACACATTTTCCATGAACTTTTTGAAGTCTCTTCCTAATATACAATATGCCTCTGTTATTAAATTTGAATCCTTTTCACTGAGGAATTGGTGCAACTTTAATCTAGGATAAATGAACCACAGTTTCCAGATCTGTGCCAGAAAAAAAAAGTTGCTAATTAATCGTGGAAGCCGTTGAAGGAGCTCAGGAAATTTCACCCCAAAATATGACTCCTTGATAATAAAGAGACTTTTGAATTAAAGACCTTAGAGAATTACTTATATTCCTCATCTCCCTCTCTTCCCTAAAATGAGGGTATATAAATTTCTGGACCCCACTGGGATATTGGGTAATTACCCTGTGATTCTCCCCTTGTACATGGTAAATAAATTGCTTTCTCTTATTAATCTGCCTTATTGTGAGTTGATCGCTCAGTGAACCTTCCAGGGCACAGCGGAAGTTTCCCCTAAGCTCCACACCACACTGGGTCTCGAGCTCCTACCACCAGCGGTGTGCCAGGCCGTTGCTACCAATCCACGGTAACTTGGATTTTGAAACCAGCTGTGGGTATCTTGAACCCCCTCAGAGCTTTTGTTGCCCCAGTTCTTTGTCATCCACTGATATTTTACATCCTACAGGCCTGCAATTTAAAATATCTCAGACTTTTTTTTTTTTTTCAGACAGAGTCTCACTCTGTTGCCTGGGCTAGAGTGTTGTGGCATCAGCCTAGCTCACAGCAACCTCAAACTCCTGGGCTTGAGCAATCCTCCTGCCTCAGCCTCCCGAGTAGCTGGGACTACAGGCATGCACCACCATGCCCGGCTAGTTTTTTCTATATATTTTTAGTTGTCCAATTAATTTCTTTCTATTTTTAGTAGAGACGGGTTCTCGCTCTTGCTCAGGC